>VUQH01037589.1:0-34048 GCA_015106775.1 Etroplus canarensis | reverse complement strand
ATGGCTGTCCACCAACGTTCACCATCTAACCTGACTGAACAGGAGAGGATCCCCAAATCCAGGTGTGAAAAACTTGTTGCATCATTCCCAAGAAGACTCATGGCTGTACTAGCTCAAAAGGGTGCTTCTACTCAATACTGAGCACAGGGTCTGAATACTTATGACCATGTGATATTTCAGTTTTTCTTTTTTAATAAATTTGCAAAAATTTCTACATTTCTGTTTTTTTTCTGTCAAGATGGGGTGCTGAGTGTACATTAATTAGAAATAAAATGAACTGTTGATTTTGGCAAATGGCTGCAATGACACAAAGAGTGAAAAATTTAAAGGGGTCTGAATACTTTCCGTACCCACTGTATACCTGATCTACATTTTTGAGTCAACATCAGACCAATATCTACTTCAAATATCAAGTCAGTGCATCCCTAAATTTCAGAGGTAAACTGCAAATTTTTGAGATGTTAAATAAAGTTACATTAAATTGCAAAAAGGTTTATAAAATTCTTATTAAGGGAAGCTTAAAATTTGTTAAGAATTCTACCTTTCCATGCTTGTTTTGTACTGTGAAACTGGAGGCTTTTGTGCATGCATGTGTGTTTTTGTGTGTTTCTCTCTGTAAATAGTCCGTTGTGGTGATCTTACCCTCAGTTGAAGATCCGGACAGATCAATGACCACGTACACCTTCCCCTCCGGCTCCAAGTCAATCTGTACAGGCAAAGAAGGAAAGAAACAGCGAGTAAATAAATGAGAAATAGCACAGCTGAACAGTGAGTGCTGCATTGGGGCAGTCCTCCAGCACAAACAAACACACCAGTGCACATGAAAGAGGTCATTATCTTCACTAGAATTACACCCCACCCCTAAACTCCTTATCATTACTATTATTACACTGGTGTAGACCACCATGTACTTCTGATATTAAAAGCAATTATGGATAAAGATTCTGTATTTACAAATACATCATATATTATAAATGCAAAGGCACCACTGCGTTTATTCTTACTTCAGGTAAGTAAGTGGGTAAGTGGAGCGGCAAATTTCACACAGAAGGTGATAAAGCTGCACTGACTCAACCTGTTTTGCCTTGGGTGAGGAAGGGTTCATCTTCATCATTTTGCAGCATTTGTGTGGAAAAAGGGCTCAAGAAGGAAAATTTCAAGGATAGTAACCAAACAGTGTTCACTTTATAATGTGCCATCTTTTACATGTACATTCAGCTAGGATACAAAAGTACAGAACACATGTTAATAGCTGGTGTGAAATTAAAAGGGGCTTTAGACACCAGCATAACACACAGCATCAGCGCTTCTGCCAATGTCACTAGCTTTTCCTTAAAGCTGATTAGAGAATGATGTGTCAGTCAATCAAGCTGATTGCCAAAAAGCAACTATTTTGGCAAGCAATGAAAAGTTTAAGTAATTTTTTTAAAAGACAAACCTTCCCTATGTTCAGTTTGTTAATGGTAGAGATTTAGTGCATCTTTGTATTCTTTCATATGTGGCTCCCTTTACTATCGATGTACATGGTTAGTTGACTTGATGATTAAACATTTCTGCCCTCAAATGCTTTGTGAGTTAAACTAATCATATCTTATTCGTGTATAAATGCCTATTATCGGTTGGTGCTGAGCACTGACACGGTGTAAAACGCTGCGCATTTCAACAACATTTACAATATGTTTTAGTTATTTAAGAATGTGATTACCATTGCCAAAAGGCACTTTTAGACAAATAAATATGCAGTTACAGCCATAAATTATTGGACAATGACAATTTTTTTTTGTATTTTTGGCTCTGAACACCACCATCGTGGATTTTAAAATCAAAATGTGACTGAAGTGTAGACTTTCAGGTTTAACAAAACAATTAACTATGAAGGAGTTCCAGTCATTTTTATATATTTTTGAGCCTATTTTCAGAGGCTCAAAAGTAATGGGACAAACCAATATAATTTTAAATATCAGGACTATTTTTAATCATTTTCAGGGAATGACTGTCTAAAGTTTAGAACCCATAAACATAATCAAACATCGTTATCCCTTAAGGTGCTCTACAGGCATTTAGTGCAGGTGCTTTCGGTTGCTGCTTGTTTGTTGGTCCCTCTGTTTGTCTTCTCATTTTGCTGCCTTGAGGAAGTATTGGGTTGCTTTTGCAGTATGCTTTGGCTCATTATTCATTTCCACTGTGAAGCACCGTCCAATCAGTTTTGCGGTATTCGGCTGAATCTGAGCAGAGTTTAGCCCTGTAAGCATCAGAATTCATCTTGCTAATTCTGTCAGCAGTAATATCTTAAAAAAATAAACTCCAGATCTTTTATCTGCTTAGTTTGTCATGGAATAACAAGGGAACAGTCCTCCCCTGGCCATGAAAATTCCTGTCAGTCAATTATCCCATTGTTTTTGAGCCCCTGAAAATGGGGGTGTATGTATACAAATGCAATTATTTTGTCAAACCCCTTGAATTAAAGCTAAAAGTCTAGACTTGAATCACATCTTGACTGTTCGATAAAATCCACTGTGATGGTGTACAGATGAAAAAATACAAATAAAGTCTCATTATGAACCTAACTATGTACAATGTTTAACCTTGAAAATTAAATTAGGCTCAATTTTGAGTGTTTTATTATTACTAAACTAGTTGATTAGTCTGTTTGTCCTTTGTTCAAGTAACTGTCAAATATCTGATGTCTTGGGTATTTTTGAGGCCAAAGTCTGAAACATTTCTGTGAAGCTGATCTACAACCAGATTACGCATTCACTGGTGCTTTACACATTAAGTATGAAAGGAAATCAGCCATTGATGAAAATTTAACTTCAGCATTACTCGACAGTCATTTCCATTTTCAAACACCTGACTCATGAGAAATCTGTGTATGTGGGCAGATTTCAGCATTCACATCTGCTTCCCTTGCATGACAGATGAGGGCTGAAGGCAGGCAAGAGAGAACAGAACAACATGAAGAAATTCTCCACTGGAAAGTTAGCTGTAACAACTGCATTGGTGCAGATTTTCCCGTATCATGTGAATGGCGATGCATGTGTACTCTAGTACAGAATATTTATGCAAATAACAGCCACTGGGGAGATGGGACGGTGATAGTCCTACTAAGACAAATGCAATCTGGAAGTTCAGTTATTTTCGTGTAACTGTAAACTTTATATCTTTGGTCTTTAGTCATGATCGTGACTTTGGCATGAGACAGTATAAAAGACAGGACAAAATGCAGCCAATTGATCAAAAATGATAGTCTTTATTAGCATTTCTTGGCTGCCTATGTGCCCATCAACACATTCACCGTTATCATCATCTTTATTATTATCACCACCTTTAAAACCACATTCACTTCAACACAGTCTGTACTGTCACAGCTTGATTACAGCTGACATTTACATGTGTTTTATAGTCAATTTTAACTTGACTACGTAGCTGAACTGCATAGAATCCCAGCCAGTTTATGGTTACCTGCTACGACACTCAAGTCACATTTTTTACTGCTGTCTTTTTATTCACTCCTATGCTTTATAAGAAACAGTAAAACCAGCATAACATTCAGATGGAGAATTTCAGAGTTGTGCATAATAACTTGGGGTAACTTTGGGGTTCAAATTTCTAATCCATTTTAAGGAATAATAATTCATGTGCATTTTAAAGTGAGAAATAGTGTGGATTCACTGACTTGGACCTCTTAAACATCTGTGTGCTGTTGGTGTCTTTTGGACAATTTTAGCAAGATAATCTGACACTGTGATGTTGATACGGCCAACAGGCTACAACAGGCTATGCTTAAGGTGTGAACACTGGCAACACACTAAGTATTCTTTGGTGTGAGTTATCCATAAGTTATTGAAATTTTCTATATAAGTTACTAACACATTTTTTAGAGAAATTTTGATGTGTCAGCATACACTGATTAAATGCACAGTGCTGCATTTAGCCAAAACCAAACACCACATATCAACACAAACACCTGATACCATCTGTCATGCACAGTGCTGTAAGGGTCATGAGCTGGGCTTGTCACGCAGCAACCAGACCTGGGCACCTTGCAGCCAATGAGTCGACCATGAATGCCTCTGCATACCATTGTATTCTATAGACAAATATGAGTCTGTCTGTCCAGCAGCTAAAGCTTGGTCAAAAATAAATCATGCAACATGACAATAATCTCAATAACACCAGCAAATCTACAACAGAATGGCTGAAAAAGAAAAGAATCAAGGTGTTGCAATGATCCAGTCAAAGTCCAGACCTCAACCTGATTGCATTACTGTGGCATGACCTTAAAATAGCTGTGGATAAATGAATGCCCATAAATCTCAAAGAACTAGAGCGATGTTGGGCCAAAATTCTTCCACAATGATGTGAGAAGCTGATAAAGTCATACAGAAAATGATTACTTCAAACTATCGATGCTAAAGGTGGTTCTATAACCTATTAAATCACTAGATAAACTGAATGGAGTGTACTTAGTTTTTCACAAGACTGCATAAAAGTCCTGTGAAAACTTTTGCTTTAACTGTAGATAGTGAGGTTCTTGGTGTGGTTTATTCAAAGAATACCACTGAAAATCTGGCCCAGTGGCCAAACTTAAATACTTAATGAATAACATAAATACATCAACATGGAAAAAATAATTAAGGCAACTCACTAGAAAGAGGGGTATCATTTTGCAACTTCTAGATATTTTTTTTTAGAAATGAAAAGGGAATAAAAATGCCAGATAAGCCTCAGCTTATGTAATAAATTAGGTCTTATTCATCTGTGTCAGCATATTGCTATCACTTCCTGTGACAGGTTAGCTATTATTTAGGTATAATATTAACTTTCTGCAACATTAACATAGGGGATGTAATGTTTAGAATTCTCATACACAGAAGCAGGAGGATTGTTTCTGGCTGCTACTTAAACACATATACTAGATAAATTATTGATAGTAAAGTGCTCAAATCCCTCTTCAGCAGCGTCTAATGAGCTCCTTGGCAGAATGAGCTCTTGTGCTGTGAAGAGTTTGCAGCCAACAAATTTGCAGCACTGCATGTTGGACAAAGTAACATCTCGTCCAAGTCTCATCCAAACCTCTTATTTTTAGATCATCAGTGGACCCAATCCTCAGTGTGTCAGCACACTGCAAACACGGTAAGAATTGGTGTCTTCTGTGAAACTAAGTGATATCAAGAGTTGCCAAAACAAAGACTAGTTGATGGAGAATGACTGAAGCATATGAGATGCACAGTACCTGTGTCATAATCCATTAATCCTCTATATAAAGTGCATAAATCAGAGTCAGTGTAATTAAAGGAATTAATCAAAACTACAGCTGATTAAATCACCATATTAATCATTATCATTAGTGAAAAAATTACAGATTGTAATAAATCTGTCAACAAAATGGGGGCTATTTCAAATTTTCAAATTTTAATGGGTAAGGAAACATGTGAGCTGCATACACACAGAGACTTATTCAACACTAACCGCCCACAATATACATGCAATCACGGAGACAGTGCAACAGAGCACGCTGGAGAGGCAGACGACTGAGGAAGAGAGAGTGAGGAAAAGAGAGTGAGGAAGGGAGGTTTAAATCCTTAGTTAAGCTCTGGGACAGCAGCAGATCCTCTTATGCAACAGTCAGACTCGCACACAGGAGGCAGCAACACACACATACACACAAACACACACTGGCCTCCATGTGTTGCTGAACATGAGACGCAAAGAACACACACAAACATGAAGTCCATACCTCCACACATTGCACTGCATGGATGCTATCCAAGAAACACACACAATCACTGGGAGAGCTATGTGGAGGTATGCGTATTACACTAGATTTTTTTAACCTACATATTTCCTTTTCACTTAAAAGCAACATGAAACTGCTGCCGCCTGAATATTTTTATGCTGCATGGAATTAAAGTTACCCATACTGAGCGCAAATAAATATGTTATTATAACGTGACTCATCTCTATAATTTCTTTATCTGTATGTCTTTCTGGTGGGATTAATGTCAAGTGAAGCTGGAACAGTCCTTTAAACTAGGTGAAATCAGTTGCTTTGGTAAACTCACCTTTCAGTTTTTCAAAGAAAAAAAAAAATGTGAAAAATGCCACACAGTCTTTGGTCCCAGCTTCACAAGTGAGGGGATCTTTGGCTTTTCTTTGTCATATTTCATTTTAAACTGAAAACCCAAACGTAAAGGAATCTGTCTCAAGCTAAACACAGACTTGAAAGATGTAATACATATGAGAGTGCAAGTATTATCCTTTTGTTGTGTGTGTCTAACACATAGCAACTGCAAGGGATTTGTGACCTATAAACGCCACTGGATTCTTCATGTCTACCCTTGAAAATGATGTGCTAATCCCCAAATGTAACCTCTTGCATAACGGTGCATCTCAGCAGGGATTTCAGCCGAAAGATGGATGCAGAGTGATTTGGAACAGAGTGGAGCAAATGGACAGCACCATCATTGATTTAGCGCTCAAGTCCAGAGGTGGCACGGCATCCAACAAAACTGCTCTGTTCCCACACTGCCAGTTACTGTCCACTTGAGCTATGCTGTGCCTTCAAGCTCATTTTTCATATCCAAATCAATAAAAATTACCGCTGCACAGATATGGCTTTGGAAGATGAATTAGCTTATATTTCTTCTGAATTTTATCTTCGCAGAATGAAAAATGTCTCCTACAGAGTTTACACTATCATTCAGTAATAAAGCAATAATATAGAACTATGATAGATACAGTATGTTTTTCTAAAAAGGTTAGATGTGCAGCTTTAACAAGAATTCTACGAGGTTTATTGATACTTCTCATACTGAAACACAATCGGCCAACTCTAATATCTGAGTTTGGCAAAAACACGACATGACATGTAGGTAACCACAGCTTGGTCTAAAAAGCTTTCCACACACAGTCAATATACTGATTGCTTTTAGTAAAGTGAAACATCTATAAAGTCTGGTGTGATTATAGAAATTAATTGGCTAACTTAGTTAAACATAAGACATTGCAGAAAAAAATTGGAGAGGACATTACAGCAAAATTAAATTTGTAGCAACACAAATCATGTTTATTTAAAGTACAGCTATTATGCTTCTCCTTACATTCTATGACATATACTTAATGGCCACTTTAATAGCTACACCTGGTCAAGTGCTTGTTAATGGCAATAACTAATCAGCCAATCATATGACAGGAACTCAATGCATTTAAGCATGTAGACAAGGTCAAGACAAACTGCTGAAGTTAAGACCAAGTATTCAAATGGGGAAGAAAGGTGATTTAAGTGACTTTGGATGTGTCTTGGTTGTTGGTGCCAGACAGGCTGGAGTATTTCAGAAACTGCTGATTGACTGGAATTTCCCCACACAACCCTCTCTAGTGTTTACAGCGTATGGTCCAAAAAAGAGAAAATACCCAGTAAGTTGCAGTTCTCTGGATGAAAATGCCTGGTTGATGCCAGAGGTCAGAGGAGAATGGCCAGACTACTTCAAGCTTAGAGAAGAGCAACAGTAACTCAAATAAACACTTGCTGCAACCAAGGTATGCAGAAGAGCATCTTTGAATGCACAACATGTCAAACTTTGAAGCAGATAGGCTATAGCCACAATTTGCATGGGGTCACCATGAGTCTTGATTTCTGCTGTGACATTCATATGGTAAGGTCTGAATTTGCTGTAAACAAAATGAAAGCATGAATCCTTGTATCAACAGTTCAGGCTGCTGTTGGTGTAATTATGCGGGGGGTATTTTCTTGGCAGACTTTGGGCCCTTTATTACCAACTGAGCATTGTTCAAACACCAAAGCCATACCTGAGTACTGCAGCAGACCATGTCCATCCCCTCATGACCACAGTGTACCCATTTTCTGATGGTTGCTTCCAGCAGGATAATGCCCCATGTTACAAAGCTAGATCATCTCAAAAAGGTTTACAGAAAATGACAATGATTTCATTGTACTCAAATAGCCTAAACAGTCACTAGATCACAATTAAAAAGAGCACCTTTTAGATCTGGTGGAGTGGGCAACTATGTGATACTCTCATGTTAATATAGACCAAAATCTCTGAGGAATGTTTCCAGCACAATGTTGAATCTATGCAACAAAGAATTACAGCAGTTCTGAAGGCAAAAGGGGTTCAACATGGCAGTAGTAATAAAGTGGTCTGTGAGTGTAAAAACTGTTATAATAGTGGATGCTCATAGTAAGCATGGCAAAAGTTTCAAACAAGGAAGTTTCAGGCTTCAGGCTGCTCTAAAAACTTGTGTTTTTTCTACTTTTGGATTCGTATGCCCCCTAAATGAGACAGAATATTCCTAATATGGTCATTTCAGGTCAGGATTATACTTAACTGCAAACCCTTTCTTTATGTGGGACAGCCAATCAGGACCAAGCTCTTAATCAGTTGAGGAGTTGAACCAAGGCCCAGTGTAAGATAAATAAGGATCATTTTGATCTATGAGTCATGCAAAGCTGCTCTTTCAACATCCAAGAATAAAAATACAAGTGTGCGTAATGGGTGAATGTGGCTTGTAGTCTAAAAAGCACTTCAGGTGATCAATAGGAGTAGAAAACTGCTGTATGTATATAATATATGCATATATTAATATAATAATAAACTAGAATGATTAATTTGATTAACAATGACTCAAAATCCCACAATTTAACACCCTCTCCACATGCTGGACAGGCCCAGGAGCACATTCAGCAGCAGACTTATTCTGCCCAGATGCACCATAGAACGCCACAGGAAATCATGCCTACCTATGGCCATCAATCATCTATAACTCCTCACTATGATCCCTTGACATTTTCATATTGTAAATATTCGTATTTTACATATTGTACAAAGTTTTACTTTAGAGTTATTTATGCTACATATGGCAGTTCATGCAGACAGGTTTATTTGTTTGTTTATTTTTATTAGATTTCTTACCTCACAAATCTATGTCTATTGCATTTTAAATATATATTTATTTATATACAACCGAGTGTCTGTAACAAAATACAATTTCACCCCTGGGATTAGTAAAGTATTCTGATTCCAATTTTGGTGTGTAGCGGAAGCTTCTAATAATAACCAAGACGGATGTCCTTCAACTGAATATTTTTAATTTGTTGAAATGCTGCAGCTGAAAAGTAGAAAAAAACATTACATTTCTTATTCTGTGCCACTGATCATCACATCAGTAAAGGTAGCGACAACACCAACAGCATTTCTTCCTGCATTTCAAAATAAAACACCTTCTGTCAACTCCATTCACAATAACACTAATTATCATTAGCAAGTTAAACACATTTATTATGTATTTACTGTACTAAATGACAAGAATAGCATGTTTTACTATTTCCAGCATGACTAAAAAAACTTGATAATATGCACAAGATCATTTAAACTAGACACTATTCACAACACACTCTCTGGCATGGATTGGTGCTTTAATGCTATCTGGTGGCAGAACCAACTGCTTAAGATGGATCATACTGGCCCTCTCGATGGGAAGTCTGAGTACAAAAAAACTAAGACGGCACAATCGATTGACGTAAAGTAATTTGCACACTCTGCAGGAAGAAGATTTTATTTCACCAAAGCACTTCCAGCTTAAAGTACCACATCAAGCGAAGCATACATTAGTAAAAGTCCTTCAGGGACCGTGACACCTGGCTTGCACCAAACCACCCTCATGAAACACTGGGGCCTCAGTAAGTCTACCTCTGACAAATCATATGCTTTATTTTTTTTTCCATTTTTTCAAACTGGACACCAATCTGTCCAGATTGCAAAAAAAAAATCCCAAATATCTGTCCTTTAGTTTAAATACAACACATGTGCAGTGTATAAATCACCTTCTGTCATGTGTCTTTCACCCCCACAAAATAATAATGAATGGATGTTCATCATGATTATTCTAAATTAATCTACAGTGGCCCTGTGAGATATATATATATATATATATATATATATATATGTAGTCTAACTATGGCTTGGATTACTTTTTTTCTAGTAGGAATTTGCAATTATTCTCAGTTTTTTATTATACAAAGCTGGAAATAGGCATTTAAAGTCCCTAATCAGGTGTCAGTTTTCTTAAAAGCTTATCCAACTAGATACATGGTTGGACTAGAGCCACCCTGGACAGGTTGCCAGTGGATCACAAGGCTCACATAATGAACAACAGGCAGACCATTTGTACTTACATCCACACCTGCAGCCAATTTAGAATCACCAATTAACCTAACATGCATGTCTTTGGAGTGTGGGAGGAAGCCAGAGCATTCAGAGAAAGCCCACGTAGGCACAGGGAGAACATTAAAACTCTGCACTGAAAGGCCCCAGCCAATCAGGAGGTCCTGGCATCTTCTTTTTTTCTTTTTGGAAGCCTCTAAAAAATTCATTTCATTACAACCTTTTAAAAATAGCTACATATAGTTCTCTTTCTTTTGCTGTAAGGAAGTATACTCTGAAAATATTCACACTTAATCACCCAATCATCCATTTACAGCCTAAAATCTCTTAAGAACAATAACTGAAATTTCAACAACACAACTCAGTTTTTCCTGCAGTCAGTCCACTGCATTATGAATAAACACTGCAGTTGTAAATCAAAGGAGTGCATCAGCACGGCTTCTTGGTCTGACCATCATACTTCGGTGTGGCACGGCAAGTCATGGTGCAAGCTATGGACAGTTTTCACACTTAGAGCAACTGCCCTATTCCACAGCTCTCTCACATTAATGACGATTTCAGTCAAATCAGATTTCTTAGTAGGGATACACTGATTCCAGATACAGGTCTGATGCTGATTTAAAAAGTAGATCAGGTGAGAACGGGATGGTCAGTTCCATTCAGTTTTATGTTGCTCTGCAGGAGGGCATAAGAACATAGCAAGGAGAAAGCCCACAGCTGAGAGTTGTTAGTTTGCACGTATTTCACGCTACATCAACAGCTTTTCTTTGTTACTCAGCAATAGTTTTTGAAGCTAACCACAAACTTTGATAAAGTCAGTCAACAAGACTGACAAGCCTCAGTGTTTTGGTAGAACTGGAAAAAGCTGGATCCCTAACTCCCAGGAAGACATCCAAGTGAGCCAGCACCTGCATGTGAATAGTATACAGAGAAGAAACTGTAACTAATAATATTTATAATGGACACATAGCTTGCTGTCCTTTAGTTCTGCTAGTTTCAGTCCTGTGGATACGGAGTCAGAAAGGAACAGTTAGGCTACTGCTGCTTTTACTGCTTTAAGAAGTCAACATGTGTGTCCTGACAAAGCAATAGAGTTAATTACTTCTCCTTTTCTATGATTACACACTCACCTATTTCTATTTGAACTGTCATAAACCACATGATTCAATAATGCTCAGCAGTCCATTCAGAATAAAACAAACATAACACAGGTGCCACTCTGAATATCCCTAAATCTATTTATCAAGCCACTAGAATGTGTACCAGGCACATCCACAGGTACATCAGTTAGTTTAATCAAACAGTACTTCAGAAGTATTTTCTGATCAGGTTACCATTAATATACCATTTATACCAAAAGTCAAAAAAGCACAATTAAGGCAAACTCACACCTGAGAGGAAAAAAATGTATACTCTATGATGACTTTGTATACCATGAAGATGTATTATTGTCAGTTCTGTCTTCTTCTTCTTTTGACTGCTCCCTTTAGGGGTCACCACAGCGGATTATCTGCCTCCATCTCACCCTATCCCCTATATCCTCTCTTGTTACACCAACCCTCTGAATCTCCTCCTTCACTACATCCATGACCCTTCTCCTTCCTCCTGCCTGGCAGCTACATTGTCAACAGCTTTTGTCCAATACATTAGAGGTGGGAATCACCAGAGACACCACAATACGATATTATCACAATGTTTCACTCTTGATATGATACTAATGTGATTTTACACATTTTGCAATATGCTGAGTACTGCAGTAAAATATACTGCAATATGTCATGATTTATTACCCTTTTTTTCAACTGCAAATTATATCCCCAAAGTTAAACTTTGTCAATGTCTGTTTTTGTCTAATAAGATAAAGTTCTCAGTCTGCTTCTCTCACTTCAGTTTTCCTGTAAAATGAGACTGTCAAGCAGATGGAGTGGCCACCACTTTAACTGAAGCGTGACATGAATGAAAAACCTTTGCTTTACAGTTTTTTGCAACTTCACTGAATGCAAACGTGTGTGGTGTAATGTACCATTACATGTGTTTTGAATACTGCAGCTTGTGCAACAGAAGTTATGCAGCCCCTTTAGGAACTGAAGAATCTGAAAATACATGTAGATGACATAGGAGGACTGAAAAAACAATTGATTTTATCATTCTAGTATGAAAACATTCAATTTGCATTTGCCATTTCTATAAAATAAATTGATATTGTCATGGTCTTTGGGTTTTGTGTTCTAGTTATATTTTGATTATGATGTAAGTATCTATTTTTAGTATTATTGTGATTCTATAGTTAGGCTTTTGAGCCTCTGTTCTAGTTACATCTTCTATTCTGCTATCTTCTCATCCTTTAGCTGCTCCCTTGTATTCTCCCCAAGGGGTCCTCACAGCGGATTAATCCGCACTGGTAATTTGGCAGAGGTTTTACACCAGATGCCCTTCCTGACACAACCCCCCATGGTGAGAGGGGCTTGTGTCCTCACCTGGAATTAAACTAGGGACAAATGTATAAACCACTACACTACGGAGGACTCTTCTATTCTGCTATCTATTTCAGTATATTGCATTTGAGTTCTAGTTCACCACTTACTGAGTTTATTTGAGTTTGTTTCCTTAAGTGTGACTATAGTCTTCCTCATGTTTACCTGCGTTAGTTCCCTCTGTGTCATCCTGCTGTGTTCTTCTCTTCTGCCAAGTTCAAACTTGTTCTCAGTTATGTTCTCATTTTCTCATTTCCTGTTTTACTTCGGAAGCCAGTTATGTCCTGTGCACTGTGCTTAATTTTGCTTCCTGCCCCTGACTGTTGTCACCTGTGCTCCCTTCCCGCCTGTTGCCTCTTTCCTTGTTAGTCCGTGTGTATTTATACCCCTGCATCTCCCTTGCTTGGTTGTCATGTTGTTAGTTCAGTTAGGTGTCCCTCGCACAATGTCAAGTCATCTTCCCTTCTCTTGTCTTCTCCTTCAGTGTGTGCTCCAGTTTCCCATGTTTCACACTTTGCTTTTAGTGAATTTTATTAATTTTCATGGATTTTTTAATTAGCTTAATAATACTCACTTTTTATTTAACCTGTCTGCCTGCAGTCCTGCATATTGGATCCTCACACTCCACGCTCAGAACCGTGACAGATATTTGGTACGCCTGTATCAATACAATATTGCCATGCAAAATATCGTGATACAATACTGTACAGTTTTTTTCCCTCCATCACTACAATATAGCCAGTGTCCTTCCTCTGTACATGCACAACCATCTCAGTCTTTCCTCTCTTACTTTGCCTTCAAAGCATTCAATCTAAGATGTCCATCTGATGAACTCACGTCTAATCCTGTCCATCCTGGTCACTCACTGCAAAAATCTCAGCACCTTTATTTCAGCCATTTTTTACTGCCTTTTTGACAGTCCCACTGTCTCCAAAGCATACATCATAGCAGAACTCAATACATCTTCTAAACCTTCTCTTTCAAACTTGCTCCTTGGCAATTCTGTCTGCCAGCAAAGAAAAAAAATAAAAATAATTTAAAATGTACAAAAAAAATCCTAAAAGCTCTAGCATGGCAAAATGAACTACCAACAGGGTCAGTAACTAGAAGCAATTTTTATAAGATGCTGAACTTTAAAAAAAACACAAAAAAACACAAAAACAAATAATAAGACTTAAGAGTGAGATGTCAGCTGGAAAAATTGTGTTTCTGACACCCAGGATGCCTTTTTGTGCTGCAAACATTTTGTCAAATACTCTAATGTTTTATGCCACCATAATTCTGTAAGCTAATGTAAAGCATTTTGGCAACATAGCACTAACAGAAAACTGATTAACATTATCTTTGTAAGTCCCCCAGTACACTAACTACAGAAGCTTGTTAACACTTGTCTTCTAAAGGCTAACTAGATGTAAGATGTTTAAAAAATCCTCTAAAACAGCAAAACCTAATGTTTTTAGCCATCTAAAGGTATTTTGTTAGTGCATCAGTCTTCAGTTGCATATTGTGCTGATTGTTTTAGGAATATGATGCGTTCTACTCAGTCCCTTGCACCACTAACCAATATTATGGCTGTGAATAATTAATTAATTCAGACCACCATCTGTACCACTTACTGTACAAGCAGCTGAACACTTTCCATAACATCTGTTTCAACTCCACAGCAACAAGGACAGGTACAGAAAATCTTTACCACCTCATACCACAAAACCTGCATTCATTTTAAACTTAAGTTCCTTACTATATCATATTTCATATTTTGATTTATTAAAAAAAATTTTCTCTTTTTTGAATTTTTATTTAACTGAGCTCTTTCCAAGCTTGTTCTCTGATATTGTATTTATTTTACTGAGCTAAGATGTTTTTTCATGTTTGGCAGCAGTAATACAGTAATTCCCTAACTTTTGGGATAAATAAACTGTTTCTTATTTTACCTGATCTGATCTTATCTGGTATTCTTTCTGCCAACAAGGTGGCAGTGGCTCAGCTGGTTGGTGGACTTGGTTGGGAACCAGAGGGCTGCTGAGGGCCACTGGCACTTCCTTTTTTATTTTTTCACTTTTCTATGATATTCTGTTCATCCTCTGATAAACAAAGCTGGCAAAGTCAGCAAAGTATGTACAGATCAGGGGTTTGGGGTTTCCTTTTAAGAGTCAGCGAAGACCAAATTAAAGCTAAATCGAGCTCAGAGGTGATAATATTTTGAGTTTCTTGTTTTGAGGACAGAAAGTTTAATTAATGTAGCTTAAATTATTCTTGGCATTTATTAATAACAGCAACATTGCCTGTACTCATTTGAGGAAGAACTTTGATTATTAGAGATTTTTATTAAGTTAAGGCAAAAACCGCCATTTTTATTTGGTTATTTTGCAGATAAACTATATCCTGGTGGAATTCCAGAAACTATATTAGGGCTCCAACTAATTAATAATTTACACTGTTTTTTTATTTTGTTGGTTACATCATCAACTGTTAAGTCTTGTAAGTCTTGCAGCATGAAGAAAACAATTTTTTCATTTATTTGCCATTAGCACTAACAACATTTCATTTACTGTGATAGGAGATTGCATTCGCGTCACTAACCCTATGAGATGAATCGTAACGTGACTTGGATTTAACCTGCTGCATGTACACACACACACACACACACACACACACACACACACACACACACACACACACACACACACACACACACATATACAGGGAGCAAAATGTGGCTGAGTTCTCAGTGTCTGGAGATTTTAAAAAGGACTTCAGAGGGATGTTAGCGTTAAACACACGTACAACCTTAAATGACTCGCATCAGTTCCATTTCCTCACACTCCAAACACAAAAAACACACTGCTACAATAAAAGACACACACACCATATGCAGCAGCACAGACAAGCACTCAACCAGGCAGACAGGGCACTCAAAGCTTGCATTATATCAATACTGTGGAACTAACCCCCTCCCACTCTCTGTCCATCTAGCTCGCTATCTCTGTCCAGCCAGACAGCTCTCCGTGTCTCTCTCAGGAGCATTTAGTTTCAGTGACAGCCTCCCACATCCATCTGTCAAATAACAAATTTCGGCTTTGAGAGAGCTCGACCGCATTCACACGATAACGCGCGTGTATGTGTATGCGTTTGTCCCTCTTTCTAACAGCAACTCAACACACACAGGAGGCCCATGCTGAGTGAGACAGCATGAGAGTCATGCATCTTTAATGTAACATCACAGACGGCTAATAATGTAAGAAGAGCTGAGCTGTGGTAGTGCTGGTGGAGGCAAAGGGGGAGGATGGGAGAGATTTTCATTTGGTGTTCGACTGCAACAAAGCCCGCCCCTGTCCAACAACACTGTAGCATCAGCCAATTAGATTTACAAGAGTGGACATTCCTGATCAAATCATCCAGCCTGTTCAGTCATCTTAGAGATCACAACCACTCAAGATGAGTGTGTGATATCCAGATGGACTGGCAGACGGTCTGATGAGCAGTCTCCGTAGATCAGACAGTCGTCACCGGTGGATGAACAGACTTCATGAGGATTCAAGCTGCAGAAGGTAGCTGCACGGTTGGAGAAATATATCTAATTAGATATTAGATATCACTTTATAACGAATGTTGCGACAGTGCCAGTGTTTTCTATGCATTAAGCTCCACCCGAAATGCATCTTGTATAATAAAAAAGATAAAAGATAAAGATGCCGCTAATCTTTGAAACCAGCAACAGAAATGTCAACTATTACGAAAAAAATTTCAGATTGTTTCCTTTAAACCTTTTTTTTGACCCTTTTCAGCTCAAATTCACTGTATTATTTTACCAGCATCATCAACTGTGGTGTAATATTTGTGAGCCTTCATACTCTTAGCAAAAATTATGGTTATAATTATGGGAAACTAACCTGTTTCACAGCAGCAAATGTATGATTTGTTTTTGAAGGGAAATACTCTAACTTGCTTTCTGGCACAGTCAAAAGAGAAGCATGAGGCAAATTTTTTCATATTTGTCTGACAAAAGAAAAGGCGCCAACAACAGCTTGTGACACTAGCTTACCAAAAACACTAAGAAGAGGGGACGGTTGCTACCCTCGCTATATCCAATCAAATAAATCCACCAAAAAACGTGCCAAAAGCTTACTAATTAACACATCTCATTCAGTAGACTCTTTAAAAAAGACACCTCGTATTATTTGCTGTTTTTCTTGCCACAGCAAGGTGGGCACAATTCAGCAACATGTACATAAAGTAATGAATTTGTGTTACTTTGAGAAGAAGGTACTTTCAGTTCCTCCCTTTTTGCCCAAAGGGGTAGATAGACCTCCATGAGCTCTGGAACTGAACACACTTTCAGCTACTTTGAAAATATGAATTTGCTACTAGGTGGCATTATCTGTAAAAACGTTTACATTTTAGCCATATCTCTGTGACTATTCATCTGATCTGCACAAAACAAAAACCAAATTGATCATGTGATCGCATACGTTCATGGTGATGCCATGTGATGTCTGCCACTATTGTTGCCCTCTGGTGCCGCCACTGAAATCAGTAAAAACTGTACATTTTTAGCCATATCACTGTGACTATTTGTCCAATCTACACCAAACAAAAGCCAAATTGGTCATGGGATCATATACTTTCCTGGTGAAACCATACCACCACTGCCACTGCTGCTGCAGCTGCCGCAAATCTGCCTGCTGTTCCTATGACTGAAATCGGTAAAGAATTTTAAGGAATGTAACAGAATGAACTTTGCCGCTGCATATATCATGTCTCATTCATCCAATTTTTAAAAAGGGAAAAAAAAATGACCATGGCATCTAGTCTCGCATCACATCGAGTGGGGTCAGGTCAGGTCAGCATTCGTAAAGATTTTGAGCTTTCCAGGAATTAACATTTAGCGGTCACACAGCGACTGCAAGGAGCTAGTTTTAAAATGGGAAAAATATCAAAACTAGACGTGACACCTTTTTTCCCCAGATCACCTTTGTGGAATAATAGCAATAGGAACCCATTACAAGTTAGCGCTATTAGGCCATGGCTACCAATACCTAAAGCACAAATCAATGCTTGTTTTTTGTGCCTGAAAATGCCACTGCAACATGTTTATGGATAGAGCCTGGTTGGTGCTCTGTGTATGGCTTACTTGGGGAGTCACAAACACACAACAGTGTTAATACAGATTACAGCTCTGGCAATCCAAGTGTAAAGTAGGACTTGAGGGGTGGTCCCACCTGAAAAGTCTGACTTCCCACAAATGGAAGGCAGCATAATCTCAACTACTCCTGACTAAAACTGTTGGTGACTGTGTATTGCTTTAAAATGTGCAGTTGATACCTAAGTTTTGGTATCAATGCCAAAGAATATTTTTCTAAGCCTTAGACTGAGGAATGTATATTGTTATTTCTATTAAAACCTAAGCCAAATCAAGTCAAAGTTTCAGAAAGAACATTTTTTAAATAAAACTGAGTAAAATTGGTAAAATGCTTATTTTAATAAGAAATTATATGTCAGAAAGATAAGCAATCCAGATTAGAATTTTTTTTTCCAGGGATTCATTGCATAAGCATTTTTGTTTCAGATACAACTGCTGATTTTCAACACCTCAGAACAAAACTGCAGAGCATTTATTTCAAAGAACCACTTTGTACCACTATTATAAAGCAGAACATGTAATAATTGGCTAAACTGCAACTCTTCCTTAACGAGCACACAAAAACAGACACCCCTGAGCTCAGACAGAAAGAGTAGACATGTAGTGTGCATTTCACCTGCTGACCGAAAGCTCTCAAATATCTTCCCATGTCTTCCCTTTCACCAAGAACATACATTAAACACCCTGCAGCAAACACACACGTTAAAGGTTGTCCTGATTTGGCTTCACTGCACTATACTTGTCTTTGTGTGTGTGTGAGCGTATCTTAAATCCAGTCTGCCCTACTTAACCAGCAGGTCACCGAGAGGTGGGGCCCATGATGTCATTGTTCAGCAAATTGCCAATGTGAGAGAATGGAGTCTGGGGGTCAAGAATAAAGTAAGGCATGATGACAATGTGGCTGTGACCGCAGATAATCAAAGTCCTGTCTTGAAAGAGAAGAAGCGGGAGGGTGGGGCAGAGGATAATGGTATCATGATGTTGGCCATTATATTGAAGAATTATGATAATACTGGAGGATATTTTTAACTTTGCTCTGGTACTTTCTAGGGTAAAATCACTGTATAGGCTCTGCTACGTAAGGCACTGAAAATTTAATCCACAACTCTTTGCAAAATAGTGTTTAAAGCTTGGTGTTGAGGGGTCTGCTTCAGGGCAAGGTGGTAAACTACTAGTGCTAATCATTACCACTGATAGAATTTATGTTCTTTAGCTTTGATGTTTAATAAAGAGTTAAACAGCCAGTTGCTTTTGTCTCATAACTGTCAGTGAATGGTACAAAAAACATTTTTGCTTCTTCTGCTTCTGACTCTGTGGCTGTCCATTCCCTCAATGTCAGCACTCTCAGTGGCAGAGGGTCTTAACCTTTTTATGACTGTGACATCCACTCGAGGTTAAAAATATTTTGGTACCCTCCTCCCCATCTAAAGAAAGGCAAATTTTAGACTTTCCATATGCCATACTCTGCAATCTGCATCTCAAAGTTTACACTGGATGCAGACTCTAACATACAGTATGTGCCTGTTGATGACCATAACGCAGGCTTTTGTACTGCACTACAGAAATGGGCAGGTGGGAGAAAGAATTCATGCCAACCTTCCAGGTGTAATTCAGTTAAATTTTGACAGCTACAATATCTACTCAAATCTTTGTGAAAAGAACCAAAACTAGAACTACCGCCTGTGCCAACCAGCCAAGTTGAAGTGTACGTCCATCCAGACTCATGTATTTCCACAGTTCCATTTAGTAGTTGACCAAATATATCTGGCAACTCATTTTAGCATATCTACATCTTTTTCAATCTGAGAGAAAAGCACCTTGCATAATTTACTAGTAGAGAATCTCCTTATTTTTAGTTTAAAAGCTCAGCCATTGCTAACTAGCTAGCCCTGGTCATTCCCATTTTATGTTTTCCCTTAAAAGCAGTAGTTCTAGTTTCAGTTTTTTGTTTTGGTTTTATTTCACCAAGTTTAGTTTAGATATTGTAGCCGTCTAATGCTAGCTCCTCTTTGAGACTGCCCTACTGCCCCCTACATTTTGACTCACATGTGGACTTTTTTTCACTTTTGTTTGTTTGCAGGATTGTGCAGATTGGCATGAAATTTTTCCTTAACATTTATTTAGTTAGCCTTTACTGAACAGAGTGTGGGGGGATGATTTGCAAGAAATGGTCCTGTAGCCAAGACAACAGACAATGCATCAAATGTGAATATCTACAAAATTTCAACCCAGAACCAGAAATCTATACAATCACTACAGTTTTAAGGAGCAAGTAAGTTATGCCACCTTAAAAATTCTAATCAGTTCATCTAAGAGTCCAAGGAAACGTCTGTGCCCAGTGTAAAGAAATTCCCATCTGGGCGTTCTTGAGATTTAATTGCAATAACAGCTGCAAAGACAAGTCTGCTAGCGTAAAGCAGTTAAAAATTCAATATTTACAACAATATAACAGATTCATTTAAATAAAGTGAAACTTTATACAGTATGAATTTTTTACTTGTTTATGGTTTTTAAAGAAAAATGTCATGTAATTACTTCTACAAAGCATTAATGTAGCCTATAAAACATCCTGTTTGGGTTTGTAGGTGTAAAATAAAAATTAATTCAAACTGGTTAAACCAATTTTTAGAGGAGAGTTGGCTGGTCTCCGGTTGTAACCCTTCAGTCTTTAATCCTGGCTGCTGTGTTGGAGCATGTGAGTGTGTCTATGCTGAAGCCAAGTGTCAAACAGTGGCTGGCTGACATCTGACGTGGCCTGTGTCCCAGCCAGGAAACGTTACACTGTGTGGTCATCACGTCTCAAAAGCTTCTAGCAGCCCCGCAGCTCTCAACCTCCAGCCTGGCATATTTACATGCACACAGAGCTTGTTTCCACACCTCACCTCGTGCAGTCATCACTATATTTTTTCTTCTGCTCAGACTCACCCTCTTTCCAGTCCATAGCTCCTCATTTCCCTTCTACTTCCCCTTACCTTGCTCTACCCACACAAAGCAGAGAACCAGGTGAGGCAAAATAAAGTGCTACTCAAGGCCAGTGGTTCTCAAGCTTTTTTCAGCATGCCCCATTTCAGAAGTCAAAGCAGTTCACACCTCACACCACAAAAATATGCACACCCCACACTCCACGATTTTATCAATCACTCACAATAAAAAAGGATCTACGTTGAGTATGACTTCAACAAAGGTGCATATCATCAGCACAACAGCATCAGCAAACTCGTGTTTGCTTCTTTTTCCTAAAAGACAATCATATCTACTTAAAATTTTTTCATGATATAGTTTCAACCTGGTTGTCCACGCCTCACCTGCAGTACCTCCAGGCCCCACCAGTGAGGTCCACCCCACAATTTGAGAACCACTGCTCGAGGCAAACAGGAGCTTTTTTTGCCTGGAGAGAGAAGAATTTGTGCCACAAAGCCTGGAAGAATGAGTCCACATGGATTTTGTTACAAAGCTTCAGCACTCTGCTGTGGACACATTAACATTAACCCTGTGCCAAATATTTATGTTCTGTAAAGAGAGTCTAAAAGTAGATTATCCTTTTGGTTGTGTGGCTTTATTTTATTTATGTTTTATTTTATTTTCATGAAGGCAATAAGGTGTTTAATATTTTATATACTACAGGTAGAAAAAAATGAGCCACTATAAACCTATATATCTGCTAACTTGTGCAGAGATAACTGCAGCTTGTACACCTTTTCTGACTACACTTTTCCTGTCAACTTTCAATTAACGTGCTTTAATACAGAACTGTGCAGCCAATTTTCACCACTGACCTTCCGTGGCCTACCCTCCTCATGGAGGGAGCCATTGATCAATATCTCGAGAACTGTCAGCAGTATTTGCAGCAGAACTCTGTAATTGCAGAAGAGCATCTCTGGACACACAGCATGTTGAACCTTGAAGCAGATTGGCTACGACAGCAAAAAGCAACTTTGGGTGTCACTCCTGTCAGTTAAGAACAGGAAACTGAGGCACATCAAAATTCGAGAGTAGAAGATTGAGAAGGCATTGCCTGGTCCAATGAGTCTCCATTTCTGTTGCAACATTTGGATTGCAGTGTCAGAATTAGGTGCAATTAACATAAAAGCATGAATGCATCTTGCCTCATATGAATGATTCAAGCTGCTGGTGGTGATATAGCAGTGTGGGGGATATTTTCTTGGCACACTTTGGGCCCCTTGGCACCAGTTGATCATCGTTTAAACACCACAGCATACCTAAGTATTGTTGCTGACCACAGTATACCTATCTTCTGATGGCTGCTTGCAGTAGGATAATGCACTGTGTCACAAAGCTCAAATAATTGCAAAATGGGTTCTTGAACATGACAATGAGCTCACTGTACTCAAATGGCCTCCCCAGCCACAATATCTCAATCCAATACAGCACCTTTGAGATGTGGTGGAACGAGAGGTTCATGCCAACTGACAAATCTGAAGCAACTGCATGATCTTATCGTGTCAATATGGACCAAAATCTCTGAGGAATGTTTCCAGCACATTGTTGAATCTATGCCACAAAGAATTAAGCTAGTTCTGAAGGCAAAGAGGGTCCAACCTAGTACTAGCAACATGTAACTAATGAAGTGGCCGGTGAGTGCATTTTGCAATGGATGATTAATTTGATTTGATTTAATTCAATTCTAGTCATCTTCAGAGGTAAGGTAAATGCCACACAGCATTATATACAGTAGGTCCTTTGCGGGTACCTTTTTTAAACTAGAGACATTATGGATTTGACTCGGATTTTGAGATTTATACAATTTCCTTTAAGAAATTGTGTAACTGAGTAGAACTTGTTCAAACCTGTCTGAAGCCTGAGTTACTAAGCCCAGCAGTCGATGTTGTAATACTGTCCCTTGCCCAGTACCTGCAAACATCATCGCCATAATTACATTGGTGAGTAAAATGGAATTTCCCTTGAAAAGTGGCCATGCAGCACAGGGAAACCTTTCAAGTTTCTCTACCTTTGAAGGCCTTGAGTTTGAATTATTCTTAAAGAACCAAAGCACTGCTTTCGGCTTTGTTTCTCCTTCTTCTTACCCCCTCCAACCCTCCATCTTCCCCCCAGCTCTCACCTACCTATCGCTCCCTCTCTGATGTGTCTGTGGGTGAGAGGCTGTCACCAAGGGGACGGGGCTGTCACTGTCACCATGGGGATGGGCTCCGTAGAGCATCTCAATTACTGAGTGGGACAATTAATAAGCATCAAAGGCCTGGTTAATATTTCACCGGCGGCACAGAGCAGGAACCTGCGCTTGGGTCCACGGGAGATGGAGAGGTGGCAGAAGACAAACGAGAACAGGAAGCAGAGAGTATGGGGATAACAGGGCAGATACAAGAGAGACAGAGAGATGACAAGATGGGATGAGAGAGGCAGCAGAAGGGCGGAGGAAGTGAGAAAGACAGAGCCGAGGTACACAAGCCTCAGTGTTCTTCTTAACAGCAGGAAGTATGCCATTTGGCTGGACTCTGCTGGGTCTCACTGTGTATTACTGCACATATCAGTTTTTGTCACTGCCCTGCTTTAAGTAATGCAAAGCTTACCAAGGTTAAATTAATTGTTTCCTATTAAAGTGGCCCAATTTCACTTATTTTCTGTCACACACACAAATGTTTTTTATACATACATACATACATATATACTGTTACAATGGTGAATGCTCATATTAAAAAAGGCCAAAGTTTCAAATAATGCCAGTGTATGTGCAAATAAACCCTATGAGAGAAAAAAAAAGCCCAGGCTTCAGACTGACCACAGAAGCCCCACTCTCCTGCTGTTCAAACCTTCTGTGCAGGCAATCAGAATAAAGCTAGCCTAAATGAAGGGGTAAGTAATCTAGAACTGCTTATTTCAGACAGAGAAAGAACTGAGGGGCTGCTGCACAAAGGTCTAGAAGATACAGATGAAACAGCCAACCATGCTGCTGCTTCCAGCTACTGCCATCTGCCCTACACTGCTAGTCTACTTTCCACTGCTTGTTTACAACTTCCTATCACAGGAAAAGAGAGAGGTTCAGCCAACTGTCAGGTCTGAAGCCCATGTTAGTGAACGGTGGAGTCTTAACAACTTTTATCCAATAGGTGACTGCTGTTGTACATTAACAAAAGAGAAATAATTTACTTTCTGGTCCCAGCTAGCAAGAGCAACTAATAGCACACTGTGACAATATTTGTTGATCATTTGGATGAAGATTTGCAATCTTACACTGCACCACACTGATGCAGCAGAAACCTAAATACCAGCATGGTTTAACTTGCTGTTACAGGTTAAGCTTGAAAAGTTCCATGTTTGAATTTGATATTTTATACAGCAATATTTGTGTTACACCTCTATTCTTTTGTTTTTTAAAACTTATTTATATTTTATACATTAATATTTTCACATTCTTAATTAAACTTTTTGCCGGAAGTTCTAAATTAAAGGATAAAAATAATCACATATAAATGAGTACCATTCATTTTTGAGTATATTTTAAAATTTAAAAAAGAAACAGCATTTTTCATGTGATCATTATTTAAATTACAATGCTCATAAAAATTAAAGGAACAGTTTGAAAACACATCAGATCTCAGTGGGGGAGAATATATCTATACTGATATGGACTGGGTAAAGTGTTACAAATGAAAGGATGCTACATCATTTGATGGAAATAAAAATTATCAACCTACAGAGGATTGAACTCAAAAACACCCAAAAAATCCAAGTGAAAAAATGATGTGGCAACCTAGTCCAAATTTCATTGCAGCAACTCAAAATGGTACTCAGTACTTTGTATGGCCCCTGCGTGCTTGTATTCATGCCTGACGACGTTGGGACATGTTTCTAATGAGATGACGGATGGTGTCCTGTGGAATTTCTTCCCAGATCTAAACCAGGGGATCACTGAGCTCCTGGACAGTTTGAGGTGCAGAGTGGCAGAATCAGATGGACTGAAACATAATGTCCCAGAGGTGTTCTATTAGATTTCGGTCAGGCGAGGATAGGGGCCAGTCAGTGGTATCAATTACTTCATCCTCCAGGATGAAGGAATTGCCTAACCTGTAGAGGTCTGTGCATCCCTCCATGGGTATGCCTCCCCAAACATCACTGACCCACCACCAAACCAGTCATATTGAACAATGTTACAGGCAGCATGATGTTCTCTATGGCTTCTCCAGACCCTTTCACATCCGTCACATGTGCTCAGGGTGAATCTGTTCTCATCTGGGAAAAACACAGGTAGACCTGCCAATTCTGGTATTCTATAGCAAATGCCAGTCGAGGGCCACAGTGCCAGGCAGTGAGAACAGGGCCCACTAGAGGACGATGGGCCCTAAGGCCACCCTCATGAAGTCTGATTCTGATTGTCTGGTCAGACATTCACACCAGTAGCCTGCTGGAGGGTATTTTGTAATGCTGTGGCAGTGCTTATCCTGTTCTTCCTTGCACGAAGGAGAAAATACCAGTCTTGCTGATGGGTTAAGGACCTTCTACAGCCCTGTCCAGCTCTCCTAGAGTAACTGTCTCCTGGAATCTCCTCCATGTTCTTGAGACTGTGCTGGGAGACACTGCAAACCTTCTGGCAATGGCTTGCATTGATGTGCCATCCTGGAGGAGTTGGACTACCTGTGCAACCTCTGTAGGGTCCTGGTATCACCTCATGTCACCAGTAGTAACACTGACCCTACTAGCCAAATGCAAAACTAGTCATGTCATGCCAGTGGCCTCCACCTGCAGAACCATTCCTGTTTTAGGGGTCACCTATTTGTTGTCCCACTAGTGCACCTATTGTTGATTCCATTAATGAAATGATATGATATGATATGATATGATATGATATGATATGATATGATATGATATGATATGATATGATATGATATGATATTTTGGTCATATCACTCAGCCCTAAAACAAGTTTTTTAATCAGTGAATTAGATAATCTTCTCCAGTGTCCTGTCATAACCCCGTGAGATGACCAGCAACCGACACCATCTCTGCCAGAGTAGGAGGGGACTAACATGCACTCTTAAAAGGTAGCGCTATCCACCCTCATTACAGCAAATTTTGCAGACAAAACACAAACATACAGTTTATTTTGCACTTCTAGTATGATAAGAAAGAATGTAGCTGATACCTGAGTCTAGTTTGCATACAATGAAGACTGATTTAGCCAACTGTAATAAGTAACCATATGTGGGAAGAATATCAGCTATACAGCCAAGAGAGTCTTTAGTCATAACATTTATCTGACTCTACATTTTTCTCTGTAGATATACTAACTCATTCAGTATGTTTTTAGATGTGTAAAATAGCTCATCTGTCAACTCTGCCCCATGCCCTCCTCACACACAGTGGAGTTATTCATCAACACACACAAAACCCATGAAACAAAAAATGTTAAGAAGTGGTGATAAACTAACATCTTTGCAAATGCAATGTTACATTAAGCACTAATTTAAAATTAAAACAACAAACAGAAAACCAACTTCTGATGTAGCCGGTCCCTACATGCACATCTGTTTCAAAGAGGGCAGAGGTTCCAACATGAACACTTATGTGGGCCACACGGACATCACAAGTGCTGATTATATATGCAGAGATGCAGGCAATAAATTATATTTCAATACTAATACTATTCATACAGATACAAATTCAGTGTATTCATAGGGACAGAAGCTAAAAATTATACCTATTGGTGATCATTTATCATCTGTCCCTGATATCATTCTCTATCAGTACATCCCTACTCTGACCCACACAAAGCTACTCTAGTTGAGTGCAAGAATAAAAATATGGGGCTGGAAAGAGTGTTACATGTGTCTTTTAGTTAGACTTAACTTAATACGTTCTTCCTGTGTCTTTTGGAAAATATTTTGTAAACTTTTTTTTTTAAAGACCATGGCTAAAGAATGGTTAAGCTACTGGAAGAATATATAATCTATGAGAGATCAGCTGAATCCTTGACTGGTTGATTTTTTTTTTTTGCAAATTTCTGAAACCTCGAAAATTCAACTTGGTAAATATTTTATATTGAAAGTACAAATGTAATTAAATCTAATCTAATTTAATCCAGACTGAAAGCAGCAGGTGGGTTGAATCAGTTCTTGTTGCTCTGATTTTTGTCTTTTAGAAAATAATCATGAAGTTACTTAATGACAGTTGAGCCAACTTTAGTGGTTGCTGTCCAATCAATTGGTGCTGAAAAGAAATTCAGAAATCCTATTTAACAATGAGCCCAAATACTATATAGACAAAAGTATTGAGCCACCTCCACATTACACCCACAGGAGCTTTAATGACACCCCATTCTAAACCCATATGCATAAATATGGAGTTAGTCCCCCTTTGCAGCTAGAACAGCTTTCACTCTTCAGGGAAGGCGTTCTTCAAGTTTTTAGAGTGTGTCTATGGGAATTTTTGCCCATACGTCCAAAAGAGCATTTGTGAGGTCAGACAATGATGTGGAATGAGAGGGTCTGAATCACAATCTACTTTCTAGTTCATCCCAAACGTGTTGGATGGGGTTGAGGTCAGGGCTCTGTGCAGGGCCAGTGAAGGTCATGCACAGCAGACTTACCCAACCATGCCTTTATGGACCTTCTTTTTAACACTACATTATGTTCGTACACATGGCAAGTCATGCTGAAACAGAAAAGGGCCTACCCCAAACTGTTCCCACAAATTTGGAAGCATATAATTGTCCAAAATGTTGTGGTATGCTAAAGCATTAGGATTTTCCTTAACTGGAATTAAGGGGAAAACAACCCCATAGCCTTAACCCTCCTCCACCAAACTTTACAGTTGATGCTGTGCAGTCAGGAAGGTGACGTTCTCCTGGGCCTCTCCAAACCCAGACTCACAACGGTAATTCTTTTTCTCACTATGTGACTCAGTACTTGGTGACCCCACTCTGTAAAAGTACGTAGTCTGCCACTTCGTGGCTCAGTTGCTGATATCTAGGCGGGAAAAAATTTCAGTTTGTTAAAACTTTGGTACCCTATTACAGTACCATGCTCAAACTCAGTGAACTCATCAGAACAACCCATTCTTTCACAAATGCTATCACAGGCAGGCTGCACAACTAGGTGCTTGATTTTATTCACCTGTGACAATGGGACTGAATGATACACCTGAATTCAAAATCTAAAAGGTGTTGTCCAATACTTTTGTCCATATTTGTACTCTACCTGCTTGTTCATTTAGAGGCTGCATATTGAGATATCCCTTATCTGATGGCTTTTAGGTTCTTCAATTCACCGGTATCACCTGGTTTAAAACAAAATAATTCCAAAAAGGTGATTCTGCATTGATGAAAATGGGATGGGAAGTTCAAATATCTCTGATTACTGAGTTAGTTAGCATGCGCACAGTATGTCGAAAAAGCTCATGGAAAAGTAATTCCTTTATTTAGTTAATAAATCAAAGTACTGCAATAATTTTTCCAAGTTAACAATGTACCTTCAGCTGCTCCCTTGTATTCTCTTTAAGGGGTCCCCACAGCAGATTCCTCCACATTGATAATTTAGAGGTTTTACGCCAGATGCAAGCCTCCATGGTGGGAGGTACTTGTGTCCCCACCTGGAATTGAACCAGGGACCTTTTGCTTGTAAGGCAAACATGTAAACCACTACACTACAGGGACACATAGATGACATGGATAGATAATAACTCTTAAGATTATCAAAACAACACTATTTTCCTAATAGGGGGATGAATGCATGCCAAAAAAATATCATGGTAATCCATTAAAAATTCTGGAGATATTACATTAAAAGCCACAAATATAAAAGGAGAGTTTTTAGGTTTTATCCTCTGGAGATTATGAACATATCTTCCAACTTTGTAAGCTTTTTATCAGGGACTTAAATTCACATACTTAAATAAATAAAATGTGAAATGTAAAAATAAAAGTTGATCAAAAGAGAATTTGAACACATCAATTCTGATTATCATTAACCCTTTTAATTCATTTACTGAGTGAGGATACCAAAACAGTATTTTATTCCAGCCTATCAGATGTACTTCAGATTGTTAATTGCACAAAAGCAGTAAGCAAAGACTTCAGGCTCTGATAAACTGGGAAGGACAGTCTATACTATTCTGTGACCTTTTGAAAGTTAAATTGTTCAAATAAGTGACAGATTACTATATCATGAAAGTAATAACTTGGCAAGATTTGAAGCCTTTACTAACTAGTTTTATTTTTATATACATGTGTTTATACTGAAGCAACTCATTAGCAGTACATGGATGTAAAGATTGCTAGCATCCCATGAGGAGGTCACTGTAAAGCTAAATGTTGAAAATATTTGATGCCAGAAATATTTTTTGTCTTAGCAATTATCTCTTTTTATCCATAATCATGTATCTTTTTTAAGAAATACAGTATGTGTTCATAAATTGGTGTGTGAGGCAGGCTGGCCCATTATTTTTGTATAAATGTGTTTGAAAAAAACTGAAGCCAAAACCCTGACTGATCTGAATCAGACAACCTATTAATGATTATATTATACTCCTCACTGCTGGCTTGTTGAGACTAAACTTCACATCCTTCCTTCCCCGCTTAAGACTGAGAAGCACAAGACGGTAAGAGCATCAGGAGGAAGCAGATAAAAAGAGGAGTTTAAGGTGCACAAGCGAGGCAGGAAGAGGAAGATGATGGGTAAACGAAGGGTGGGTGGGTGGATTGGTGGGTGGATGGGGAGTGGGGGTGTTCTTAAGCTGAAAGAGGAGCTCGCTACTGAAGAGGGGAGGATGAAAAAGACTCGGGAGGCAGAAACAGTGAGTAATGGAGTAATGAAGGGAGGAGGACGGAGGGGAAGTGGGAGGGACTGTGTCGCTCTGAGGCAGATGTATCGACGAGCCGGCTGGCTGATCGATGGGATGTGGTCAATCAACAGAGTGATCCATATGCTGTGACCTCACTTTGGAAGGCAGAGGGACTAAGTGAGTGTGTGTGTGTGTGTGTGTGTGGCTGTTTATATATGAGAGTGTGCTGACATAGCATAAGGTTATGTAACAGTACATCAATTAAACCCCCCCTAATGAATCCTACCGTTTGGCTTTGCATGAAATCATTTACACTTTCACATCATACACTGATTAACAAAGCTCACACCGACATTTTTGCAGCACTGCAGCACGAAAATAAGCTTCCTGAGACTTTAGATTTGAGATTAATTCACCACAATGAACATTTTGTTGCCCCCCTTTTTTAACATTACATCATGGTCATATGCTAATCCAGCTGAGAACAGGGTCTGTATTAAATTCTCTGACTTCAAAAAGGAAATTGCCACTTGAAAAAAAACTGTAATAAAGCTGTAATAAGTGCAATGGGTGCACTGATTTAATATAATTTTTCAAAGGCCTGACAGTTGATTTTTATTGTGAACAAACTGAAACGATAGTGGCCTGAAAGGTAGAATATTATCACAATAGTCCGCAATTATTCTCCCACATTATTTGTCCTGAAATCACCTTCATTTGTCTTTCGTCTAGCATGAAGCAAGCTAGTTCAAACTGAACGGAAGATCACATGTTGTAACTGGAAACAAAAATTGCCTAAAACAAACAGCTCTTTATCCCCTTCTATACATATTTATGTGTGACAGACCAATATCACAGACTTAGCATTATATGATGGGAAAATGTAACAATTTCTCCTTTACATATTTAAGTATGTCTCTGGATATACAGTATAGAGAAGCTGTTAACCAAACTGATCATCAACTACCATGCTGTGTTCGCTCTATAATTGTAATTTTACAGGGGGGTAAGGAAAACACATCTCCTCTTTCTTCCGGTTTAACCCTCGAACACTAATGCTGGGTGACTTATCCTGGAACGCGTCAGTGTTCTATGGTTAAAGAAGCAGGAGGAATGTGAGGAGTTGAAACAGGACTGCATCTTGGACCTGAGATGCTCAAATCAGCTGCAATGCAAGTCCTAACAGTTCCTGTGTTACAGATTAAGGAGGGAAAGCTGCATGATTAAAAAATGCAGAAAACAAGTAGCTCCTCCATGTTTTTATTTTAGCAAAAAACAATGATGTGACTTTGTGGTTAAATCCAACAGGAAAAGTTAGGACTGCATGCAGCAGGACAACAGCAGACTGTAGCACTGCCAAAGAAACTGAAAGAAGGTGATGAAGCCTGTGATGATGAGGTCAGTAAGGACTTCCTTTAAATGCAGAAGCGCAACGGGTTGACAATGGAAGAGATTATTTAGGAATATATTTAGGAGAGCATGAAGGCCCAAATAATTGAAAGAGGCTTTGACCTGAAACCACAGAGGTTCCAATGAATAGGGATGTTCTCAGCCTCAGTGCTTAATGACACTAAAGTGGGCTTATTGTATTCATTTTCAGTTCAGTTATTTTTTATTCTTGAACTCCACTAGAGTGGCTTTGTATTAATCAAAAGACAAAATGTTTTTTATTCATCTTAAGTATAAGTTACAGTACGGCGCTGAATCGTAATGAGTGGGCAACGTTGGCGTTTGCAGTTACATGTGAGTGCTGCATTTATCTGACATCACAAGTCAAACTGAGCTGATTCTCTTGGACTTGGAGGTGATAATTATTGAACAACAGTTTGCTTTACTGAAACACTAGTTGAAAGAAACACTTCAGAAACAAATGACTCTATACGCATATGGTCAAAGCTATGAAAATGAGGAAAAAAGTATGTGTCTACATTGGCAGAACACTAGCTATTGCATTATTACCAATGTATTTGCAAAGTACAATGAAAATAAAGGGATTCATTAGCATAATGAGCAAAGTAAATATATTTTGATTCACTGAGGTAGTATCCTTGTGCATAACAGTATAGTGCAATCCAGGTAACTGTTACATTTCCAGGAAGGTGCATGTCTGCGAGCACCACAGATATATAAACCAAGTGTCATACTGGGCCTTGGTGCAGTCCCTCTATCTGAAACAAGCTCCTCTCCCTTTTAAGCTTAATTTATACCTCTGTGGTGAGTCTCTTTAGAACATGTGACGTACCCTATGCAAGTGACCGATGCTGTCACCAGCATGCACATCTGTGTGTGGTTAGCGTCGACCCAATATGTAGTTACATTTCTAGAGAGGTGCATGGCAGGTTTCAGCCTCACGTACAGCCAAAGGTTTCAGAAGGGCTTATGACTATGATGTACCTACAGCATCAATTCAACACAGAAGCATAAATCCGCTGCAAGCCCACCTCCCTTTTAATTCATCGATCTTCTGATTGGCTGCCTCTCGTAAACAAAAGGTTTAAGCACAGGTAGATGTGTGAGATGAGCAAGAGAAACAATCTTTAGAGCAGCCATACACGGTATAAAAGATGAACAATTTGTCAATCACAAGTCATTAGCCAATGGTCATACCCCAAATAATCCTCCTTTCTCAAACAAATATTACCAAAGCCAGTGACTGAGCCCATAACTCATCAAAAACGTGTTTACAGAAGTCATGTCTGAGGGCTGTTTTATAGTGGGCTTCTATAGGACCCAAAGACTTTTTGCAACCACCTTTTGCCTCCTGGAGGATATTACAAAGAATGCAGGTTTAAGGCATTTCCACATTGGCTCCACTTTTCAGACCTGGATCCAATGTCCATTTTTTGTACTGTCTATGAGAGCAACCTGAAGCCTGGGCTTTTGGCTGGCAGGGATTACTTACACACATGCTGGCCTCATCATTTGAAACCTCATCCACCATTGTAATAGTATATATGACAGAAAATAAGCATAATAAGTCTGCTTTGATCTCATTAAAAATTCAACATCCTGCTGCAAGCACACCCCCCTTTTAAGTCAAAATAATGTCTTCTTTTTCAGTTTCACACAGTGGAGTTTCACATGTGCCAATTTTAAAAAAAAAAATTGGGGGGGGGGGCAACAGTGTCCATTTTTTTTACTTAAAGGTGAAAGATGGAAAAGACAAAGACTGAGCTGCTCACTGTCGAACATGAACCAACTAGTCAACAAAATGTATGCATACTGGAGTGAGGGGCTGATCCCACTGCACACCAACTCAAATATACTATGCAAACAAGGGTTTGCTGCAGACTCTTGGAGAAGCTGTGATCTGTTCTTTCACCTGCACATGCAAACCTGTGGCTTTCACAGCTGCACACACAGTTGCAACTCAAACACATACCCAGTCTTCATAATGTCTGGTTCCATTCTGCAGCAGGTCCTCCAGCTGGATGGTGCAGTTGGCCACAAAGTCATCATACCCAATGGGTGCATCATGGAAAACAGACAGCTCCAGGCTCCTTCCCTCGCGGACCTCTGTGCAGAACTCCTGGTGCCAAGCGGGGCTGTTGGTCTTGGTCCTGGTGGCGGTCTGACCTAGTCGGGTCTGGTCCAGGTTCAGGGCCAGGTAGGGGTCCAGCAGGAAGGAGCCACTTTTCCCAACAGCGTGACGCAGAGCCCATGGGGTGGGCTTCAGGTCCACCGCCTCACACACCCGCACCTTCAACAGGCCACTGAACACAGGCATGACTGCTGAGAAGTGTGTGTGTGCGTAAAAGGATGAGTGTGTGTATGTGTGTGTGTGTGTGTTTAGGCTAGTCTGCCTGTTCCTGCTCCTGTACACAGAGTGTTTCCTTCCAATGAGCGGGGTCACTGCACAGTCCTGTTACATCCCATAATGCCGCTGGCTCCTTGGACTCTCAGGCTAGTACAGCCATATCAGAACAGCTCGTTATCCACACACACACGCAGAGACGCTACCAGGGCAGCTAATGGATGTCTGAGAGGCTGAAAAAACGCAGAAATAACGCAGGCTCACACCCTTCAGGGGTCGCCCGATGAACACTCTCTCCGCCGCGGCGGCTGCCTTGTTTGTGTTTACGGTCGGTCTCGTGAGCCACGCAAAATTCCCGTTTCCGCTGAGACAGAACGCGGTGGAAAAGGCTCCGAGGTGGGAATGCGGCTGGACATGTGAAGCCCCGGAGCCTCCCGTCCGGTCCTTGCGCGCCTCTCCCGGGTCAGGGTGTAAGAGAGAGCGAGCAGCCGCGCCTAGCCATCCGGGATTGGTGCTCCGTTTCCCAGCCCGCCGCGGCTCGCTCGCTCGCTCCTCTCCGGGATAATCTCTCCTTCTTACGACCTCACGGCGCCGCGATATTTGCGAGTACCCTCGGAAAGCAGTGTCTTTTCGGCCCCCGAATGCAGTCTCTCTTTTTTTTTTTTTTGTTGTTGTTGTTGTTGTTTTGGGAGGTGGGGTGGGAGGTGGGACTCAGGAGCACCCCAAACGCATCACG
>VUQH01037588.1:0-11783 GCA_015106775.1 Etroplus canarensis | reverse complement strand
GGGGGGGGGGGGGGGGGGGGGGGGGGGGGGGGGGATATTTTAAAAAGAGATAAATAAACCCACTGTTAACAGTTTAAAATGCTATGTGGGCCTTCACTATAAACCAGCTCCTGCTTTGACAGAAACGCATGTTTCCAAGGCACAAGCTAAAAGCAAGTTACACACAGCAAATTATTGTTAAAACACTACATTTATAGGGTAAGTAATATAACTGGAAAGTCTATTGTAGCTAATTACTTGTGTTTACTTTCCTGTGTGCCTAAATTCAGTACTAAGAGACAGGGTCTGAGTAAACTTGGCAAAACTGAAGAACATTCACTTATTATATTGTTACACATAAACTTTTGCTATCTGACAACTTATGTGAAACAAAATGTAAAAACATAAAAGTGACCCATAAGATGGTAAAGATACACTGATATCTCCAATCCTTCCCCTAAAGGTGACCAGGCTTGAAATGGTAAACAGGGACAAGTTCAGCATCTACTATAAGGAAAAACTGATCATTTACCTTCCTAGCTATAAACAGTGACGTCTCTGGGAGGCTTTAAAATCCCCACCAAAAGTTTGTACACCATGTTTACTCATGCCCTTGCAGTGTGGTACAGCACAGGCTATCGACCGATATCTGCCAAAGTTTTATTTAGGCATAAGCTTGACATATATGAAGGCTGGAATTAAATGGTTATCCCTTTAACCAGGATGTGGGACTCAGCTATAGCTTTTGCAGGTCAGTGACTGACTTTTTGTCCTCCTAGCTTCCATTGAGCAGCATATCTGGCCCGGGTGTTTCATTACAAGCCCGGGTGGAAGTGTCACCCAGTCGAGGAGGTCCGGTCCGGAGTTTCCCAATGCCCAGACCCCCTGAGACCAGCCCTCCTGGAGACAGAGACTTCCTGAAAAACCAGAGAGAGGAAGCATGTGAGACAGGAAGACAGGCAGGGAAGAAATGAGTAAGACTGTTTATACACAATCTTCTCATCTTATACCTCACTTAAGTCAAAAATGAATCAGACCGAGGGCAATCCTGTGAAACAGTGATTACCATGGTAATTCACCTGAAGGCCATCTTTTTCAACAGGTGAGCATCCATCTTTTCTGCCTCTGTTTGTGGGTGCTCCTCTACAGGGGATGAGAGGAGGGCAGATGAGCAGGGAGGTGGGAGGAGGAGGGAAGCATCCTGAGACTTTGAAGTGACCAGATCTAACGACTCCTGTGAGGCAATTATAATGCAAAGAAAAATGTTAAAAAGCTTTGATTAAATTTAAGTCTATTATAAACTATATGGACAACAGTGTTGAGCCACCTTCACATTACACATATGGCAGCTTATATGACATCCCATTCTAAATCCATAGGCATGAATGTGGATTTGGTCCCCCCATTGCAGCTCTAACAGCTTCCATTTTTCTGGAAAGGCTTTCTGCCACATTTTGGTCTGTATCTGTAGAAATTTTTGCAATAATACCGCTAAAAGATATTTCAAAAACTGACTTGTTGCAATGGTGGCATCCTACTATAGAACCGTGCTCAAAATTAGTGAGCTTCCAGAGCAACTCATTCTTCCACAAATGTTGATAAAGGCAGACTACATGACTAAGTGCAAGAGTTTATACGCCTGTGGCGATGACACTGAACAAAACACTCGAATTCACTGATTAAGAGGTGTGGCCCAATACTTTTGCCCATGTAGTACATTTAGACTGGAGTGATTTACAGAGTGTCTAACCAGTTAGAAGTAGGATAATTTTAACTGTGAGCTTTAAAACATCAAACTATATATAGCATCTGCATATACAGAATGATACCAACCTGAGACTTTATCTCTTGCTGGTCTGAATCCTCCATGTCCAGAGCACACAGTTCAAGCTCAATGTCTCGATCTGGGTCTGGCTCACTCCCAGCTCGGTCCTGATCCTGGCTAAAGGTGGACTGGTGAGATTGCAGATCGGACACAGTTTTCTCTCCACTGCTTATTGAAGTCCGACGAGCATGTAGTTCTGATGCACAAAGCTGCTCACTGAAGCAAACACAGACAACCACAAATTTGTTTTTTTAAACTACATGTGTTGTTTAACAGCCAGGAGACTCATTTGTTCTTATGCACAAATTTTTTGACAGAGTTTTTCGATGTAGGAAAAAAACACGCTAAAAACAGGATTAAAAAATACAGTTTGAACGCGCATGTTCTACCTCTCTAAGAAACTGGAGTGGCTGGAAGAGTCTGATCCTCTGGAGCTCCACCTGTAGTCACTGTGATCCAAGTGAGGGTTGTAATCTGTGGGATAATGAAAAAATATATAGTAAAACTTTTTTTTACAAATAACTTAATCACATTAAATACAATAATGTATATAAAAATGTCTGTATGGAGAAAGACAAATACACATCTTTTTGTCTTTTCTCCTCTCTGCCTCTCTTTGGTTGTTCCAACAGCTCCTATTTCTTCTTTACTCCTCCTCACCTTTGAAGTTGATGGGTGTAGTACTGGCGCTCCCTTGGCAGGCTGTGGCTTGGACTGGGTCGGTGTTATGGTAGCCTGTGCGGGACGCCCTGGAAATGGCACCCCACTTCGAGATAATGGGCCCCTCACTAAAGGGAATGATCGGGTCCTCGTCTTTCAAGCGGCGGTAGTGATCCAGTGAATGCAGCCATCGTTTCCCAACACTGCCATCGCCAACTCCACCTCCTCCGCTTTCATTATTGTCCTACGTAAGAAAAACATGGACACATTTAGAGAGAGCTCATACACATCTATACACACCTAAAGACCCTGTGTATTTCAGTGAAAAAGTTATTTTTCCCTTGTGGTTGTATGAAGAGCCTCACCGAGTGTTCAGAGCAGGAGTGAGATGAGGTGTGTGCAAGTGTTTCAGGCTCAAAGGGGCTGAGGCAGGGGCCGATGGTACCACAGGACCACGGAGAGTAGTGTGCTAAACCTTCTTCGCCTCTGAACCTGCATCCCACACACTGACCTCCACTGTTTTCCACATGCTGAAAGAGCGAGCGAGAGAGAGAGAGAGAGAGAGAGAGAGAGAGAGAGAGAGAGAGAGAAAAATTAACAGAAATTACTTTGCTTGTTGTTCATATCTCTAGACTGACCTGCCTAAAGGTCAAGTAGATTTTTATATATATATATATATTTTTTTTTTTTTTTTGACAGGCACCTGAGTACAATAGCTACACCTTTTGCTACCACTGACCTTCAGCCAGGAATATGCTTTAAGGAGGCAAAAATGGGAAGCTATGATATATTTAGCTATGGGATTGGTACACTGGCTCAGAACTTCATAAACTGAACTACAGTAGATGATTCAGACATGCAGGTTAGGTAAACAGAGGTTCTTAGGTATCTATAAGATGAGTATGTATGGTTGTCTGTCCCCATGTGTCAGCCTATTCTTACTCCCAGTGAGTCAAATACTGACATTTTTATCAGTCACCGGTGGCTCAGATTTATGCACAAGGTGTTCTTTGGCATTGGTGTCATGATACAGTGGGTTATGGCGAGCAAGACAGGCCTCATTCAAATTCACCACATTCGGATGCTTGTTACCCTTTAAAGGCAATGAGTAGCCTTTTTTCAACGTGATGGGGTAAATGTCATGAAAACTGATATTTTAATCTAAACCTCAATCTTTTCCTAAACCTAGCCAGCGAGTAAAACCAAGATTAAAATAAGAGAGTGTAATCAAAACTACTCAGGACTTAGGAAAATCTAAAAGTGCAAAGCACAAAGTTCCAAAAATAGGAACTTGTAACCTAAAACCCCAGCTACCTTTTTGCCTCCTTATGTGGACTTTGTTGCTCTTTAAAACAAAACCATTAAGCCTCAACGTATGATACTTCTGCAGCTGGTATGTCAAAGGACACGTTATTCATATCTAGCGACACCGGCAACTAACAGAATGGCAGTATCTGGCACCCTGGGATGAGAGTGAGTCCTGTGACAGACTGGCAGCCTGTGTGGGTTTGGATGGGCTCCAGTTCACCTTGCACGAAGTGTGAATACAAAAAAAAATAATGTATGGAAAATGTAATGCTCCCACAGCCATAGTTGCTCACTAATTTGAATTTATGCACTTACTGCCTGTGCTGATGCTTCACAGCAATCACTCTGGCAGCAAGGGATATTAAATACAAATGCCAGTCTTTTCGGTCTTGTTTGCTTATCCTTGTTGTGCAGAGTCTTCAAAATTTTATTGAATACGGTAAACAAACAATTAAAAATTTGTAGTGTACCTAAGAAGTGCTCAATTTAACCACACAAAGAGACATCTGCCAAAACTGTTAAACAAAGCTTTACTCAGCTGAATGCCTGAGTCACTGCTTGGTAAACTCTCTCTCTCTCTCTCTCTCTTTCACACACACACAAGCACACACACACTACAATTGTACATTGCTATGGTATCTTCCTCCACAGTTGCTAAGCAACTATCTCCCACTTAAATGGCATTGGACACAGCTAAAGCATAAGCTTTTGGGATAGGAATTAAAAACAACAATTTAAAAAGGGCTAAAATACATAAGCAATCCACCACTTTGTAGCTTCAATCGCCTATGGTAAGAATATTAATAAATAATTAACCGAAAAAAGGACAGTTTTAACTGTGATGCCAATGAATGACCTTAAAAGTGCTCTGTGTGTGTGTGTGTGTGTGTGTGTGTGTGTGTGGGCGAGGGTAAACTGGCATTTGTCTTATTTGCTTTGCTACCTCAGTTCCAAAATCGATGGTGAAGATAGGGGAAGACTGGGAGGGCCTGTTGGCATTGTGATGATGGTGATGATGAGCCCACTGTTCCTGCTTCCTTCTGAACAGATCCTCATAGCCAAGAGTAACACGTCCATAGTCCTGAAGAGGGGAGCAGTGGGCAAGAAAGGAAACATAAGAGACAACAGGTTACATTACAGCATAATTTAAATAATAATAATATATTTGAACATGTAAACCTTTTAGCGTTGGATACTGAACAGGTCAGACTGAAGCAATTATGGACAACCATTATCTAGGTCTATTTGGGACCAAATGGAAGTACTGACACAGTCTTTGCATTTTTTAGCTGTAGCTCTGATTGAGTTTTGTGTTTGCTCTAGGTCTATAACTGGTAGCAGCCAGAGAAGCATTTTTCTGAAAGTATGAGAGTTGAAACTGTAAATAACTATGCAATACAATACAATACAATACAATGCAATGCCCTCGTTAATGCTGTGTTAGAGAGGTGGTTATTATTTTTTTTTTACTAATTTGCCTCAAAATATGTCTTTGCACGAGGGGTGTTAAGTGCATTGTATTGCACTTAGTGGATTAAATCTTTGTCTTGGGGCTGGCTTATAGTAGTGCATAACAATTTACTGTTGGAAGGGATCCAGTCTTGCTACAGTTTCATTTTTTGTTTGATTGTTTGCTATTTTTTTCTAATTCCTATTCACATTTGAGCAGTTATTTCCATAAATGCACCCTACACAACAAATGTTATTATTTATGACAGGTAACATAGCCTGTACTGTAGCACTGCAGCAATATTGCTGGTAATGCTATATGGTGATGTGAGAAGGAGACAAGTGAGTGGGTGAGGCAGAGACATATTTGGGTGAGAAGTGGGAGGACTACAGTGGAAGCTGAAGCTCCATACCACAACTTTGTAACTGAAGGGGAAGGTAGAGGTGAGATGATATGTGGGTGTAAAAAGAGTAATAGAAGGAAATGAAATGTTGCTGAAAAGAATGCAGCAATAAATCTGTTCGGTGTAAGACACACCACCACCAATTAATATAGAAGGTGTAATGTGACATACTGGATGTTAAGCATTGGATGTTTCACTAAACAGATAAAAATAACAATTATCTATAATTTTCCTTAGCAGGGGATGCTATTTTTTAATTACTGCATGACTCTGTCACTCATCTCTCTTATTATTTCCACACTCATCAATAAATCAGATACAATTATTTTAAAACATTTACGCTCTTTAAATAAGCCATGTGGACAAAGCTGCCATCAGCACAGGACTAAATGTTATTTCTCTCATTAAGTGTCACACTTATGTTGCAACTATGTGAGATGCATGTTGTTAACAGAACAGTGAATTCTCCAAGCCAATTAGCAAGTATTCTCCTTGGCCATGATTAAGATGCGTCTTAAAAGACAAAGGCAAATGCCAAAAACTGCAGTTTCACAAAAGGCCACATGAAGCTGGTTTCAAAAGTGTGTCAATTCGCATCAATTTAATAGGATGCGACCAGTGCAACAAGTACATTTTTAAAATGTGTTCCCTCCTTGATATGGCGAAAGGCAGGAGAATTTTAACTGTGGGATGATGTTATGAGGTTGTTTTTCTGGGGTTGTCCCTTGGTTCCAGCGAAGGGAAATCTTAATGCTTCAGTTTACCAAGACATCTTAAACAAATCTATGCTTCCAATTTTGTGGGAACAGTTTGGGGAAGACCCCTTATTTTTCCCAGGGCACAAAGCAAGGTCTGTAAAGGCATGGATGAATAACTTTGGTGAGGAAAAACTTGAATGGCCTGCACAGAGGCCTGACCTTAACCCTATAAAAACCTTTGAGATGAATTATAATGGCAATTGCAAGCCAGCCCATTTAATCCAACTCTGCTGGATGAATGGGCAAAAATTCCCCCAGACACATTCCAAAATCTTGCTGAAAGCCTTCCCAGAAGAGTGGAAGCTTTTGTAGCTACAAAGTGGGGCCAAATCCATATTAATGCCTATGGATTTAGAGTGGGATATCATAAAAGGTCCTGTAGGTGTAATGTGTAGGTGGCTCAATACTTTTTTCATTATAGTGTAGCTTTACTACAGCAGCTTGCTGATGACATTGTAACAGGTAAACTTAAGGGCTCTAAAACAACACTTTGATAAAGCAAAATCTAACATGTTTAGCCATTAGGAGGCTTTTTATTTTATATCATTTTATTTGCGGTTCAGCTCTCAGTTAGAGGGCTCTCAAGAATAACACTTTGCACTACATCCAAAATGTCACAAGAAAAAAAAGGTGAAACTCAAAAGGGTGACTTCACAGACCACCTTCACAGAAGGTACCTATGGTACCTTCACAGTGGCTACACCTATCTTTTATATGCAGTCTTTGGTTTTTCACCTACCCTGTGTAGCCCTGTGCGATGTTCGGCTCCAGAACAGTAGTTGCTGTCTAGAGAGTTGAATCTCTCCCTGAGTGGAGGCTGGTAAACAGAGGAATGCAGCACCTCTGGAGGCAGTGAGTTACTCCGGGCATCCTCTCTGTGGTAAAGCTGCAATAGTAATCATCATCATCATTATCAATAAAGCTGCAGAATGATCGAATTACAGTATATAGTAATATGACAGTCAAGACTTCTCACCTGAGGCCTCCATACTCTCCTGCTGTCATAAAGGGGAGCGTAAACACCATGTGCAGGGCCCAAGGGCCCATACTGCTGCCCCGGGTGAGGATGGAACGCAGGAGGTCCCATCCGATCTCTAGGTGCATGTGGTGGGTACCCCGAGGAAGAGGAAGAAGGTGGGTGTGGTGCTGGAGGGTCATTTGGGTAAGAAGATGGAGGGCCAATTGAAGGCGGCAGAGAGGATTCTGGGACATTGGGAGATCGAATGAACTGACCGATACAAGGTTTGTGAGGAGGATGAAGAGTAGATGGGTAGTAGGAACCTGCTGGAGAGTAGGAGGAAAGAAGAAAAGCAGAAGAGGTGAACATGTTTATTTGCACTTTCCTACTCTTGCACAGCAGTATTTTTTTCCACTTCCAACTTAATTTAAAAGTGCTCTCACAGCTTGGTTGATAGTGGGCTGTGTCATATGGAGAATGGGGCTCCTGGTAGTACAGCTCTGATGCCTGAGAAGGATGTGGTGGGCGAAGAATGAACTGACCATGTTTGGGTATAGGAGTGCCACCATCACCCCGTCCAACTGTAGTCAAGGGAGGCAACGTTGATGAGTGGCTGACTGGAGTCCTGGGAGGAGAGAGAGTTTTCCTAATGAACAGAATGACAACACAAAGTGAAAGAGTTAACACATAATTCAAGTTCAGGCCTAGTTGGAATTCATATGACCTTAGGCTTTTTATGCCTCTACTGTAGAGGTTTCTGAGGGTAAATGCCAACAGCAGAACATGTACAAGTATCATTGAACAGGTGGAGGAATTATCTTACTGTTCTATCGACCCAGATGTGGTTTTGTTTGAGACAGAAACATTGACCCCACTGGTTCCATTTGGCACACCTCTCTTCATTTCTTCAACCCCTCTGGAGATCAGCTGGGGTTGTGTTAGGCTGGGAACTGCCTCTGCCATGGTAGCTGTGCTGTCCCCAGTGCCTTTAAGCCCCTGCCCCACTCCTCCAGACACTTCAGTGTGAATGCTGCCCTCCATGGTGAAGGTTTTATTCATAACCCCCGGTGCTAAAGGGAATGCACGGCCCACACTGGTGCTCTTCTTGTTTCTCAGTCTAAATCTATAGTGTAAAGGATGTATGACAAGAACATTTAGTAAAATGGGGAAAATGTAACCACTGCCCAAAAGTGTCCTAGCAAGAGCACTTTGATTAAATATTTGCCTTGTGTGCATGTATGTATGTGTTAACGTTCAGCTATAAACTGGAAACAAGTACATTAGACAAGTGGATTTCTGTTTAGTATCGTAAGTAATATGATATTATTCAAAATTGGAACATCTGGAATCATTTGTATTAATCTTGGATAGACAAGGGAAGTTATGTGGTTGCTCACTCACTTCTCCAACTCATCTTGCGTGTGTGCAAATGTACAGCTGGTTCCCCGGGGACAACCTCCCTGCTGGCGAAGATCTCGGCACATGCTCGTCTTATACTTGCTGTTTGCCTGAGGCTACAAAATGCGTAGAACAAACATGCATCAATGCTACAATTAAACTAATGCATGCACACAAGAGATAACTCTACTCTAATTTCAATGCTTTTCCAGAGACATGACACACACACTCAACAACTTCAGCCTCTATTGACTCTGCTCTACTATATGTATTTATAAAGACTAGTTTCAGTCCTCATAACTATCAGCTAATCATTTATTGTTATTTAAATGTTTTGTAAAATTTAAATTATTGAAAAATTTTGAATAAGTATTAGATCCATACCCAAATATACAATCATTTAATGTAAGTACTTTCAGCGGCTCCCTTTTATCATAAAGGTTTGCCACAGCAGAAGAATGTGATTTGGCACAAATTTTACATTGGGTCCCCTCCCTGATGCAATCCTCCTATTTAACCAGGCTTGGGACTGGCCTTGGGAGTACACTGGCTTGTGACCGCCCAAGGCTGGGCTTTTGCCTCCCCCTGGTTGTGAAGCAGGGACCTTGTATGTGCAAACCAGTATACCACGGAGGACACCACTCAAATATTCAGCTATTATTACATGTAAATATAGCCAAAACGAATCCTTTAGCTATGCTACAGCCTGGAGGCACAAACTCTGCTGCTGGAAGTTACACAGGTAGGTACAATATTTCCTCAGAAAGCTACTGTTAGCCACTAAGAGATGAATATAGATATTATGTTAATGATCTTTTATAAACCTGCAGCCCATCCCACCTCATGCATTGTTGTCTATTTTATGAATATCATTGTTAATCTTGTTGTACCTGTGGAGTATCGTGGCTCTTCTTGCTGAAGTTCTGTATGAATTCCACCAGACCATGAACCACCAGCTTTACTGCCAGCATCACACTTTCCAGCTCCTCCCATGACGGTGCAGGAGCATCTGCACACAAATCAACAAGACACAGTCTGTTAAGTAGAGGTTTTAATAGCTAGAAGGTCTCAACCAGAACATCAACGTTTTAGTACTTCATCTGGCTCACAATCCCTCACAATTCACAGGTTTGCTATTGTAATGAGTGAAGTAGAGAAAGAAAGTGATGAGTTTTGTGTCACTGGTTGATTGTATCACACAAACTAATGAGAATTAAACTCAATTTAGAAGTCAAGGAGGATCACAAACAGTCATATCTGGGACAAAACTGTAATATTACAATATTAAAATATTACAGGCAGTCCAGCTAGGGTTAACTCTAGAAATTTAGTGCGTAGCCCTCTGAAAACATTAAGTGCCAAAAAGGTGACACTCAGGTTTTTTATCAGGTATTTTCCTCTTCCAAGGACCAAGACTGGCTTTAAACCACATGACTGTGTGTCTAGCGCCTCCTTGCTGGTGCCTCATTGGTGGATATATATGTTAGCTGTGTACGAAGGGCCTTTTTATACTTTTACTCTATACAAATGTCATTTGAACTATTGTCTGCAATATGATTTATGATGACCCTAATGAAGGCGACATGTCGGTCAAACAATATAGTTATTCTTAAAAGTCAGAGCAAAACTGTAGATCACTGAGTTTTTTTTAATGTACCTACACAATTACCTACATTAACACAGTCTGCTAACAAAAAAAAGACATGAAAGGAGGAATAAGGGTTAAAATGACAAAAGTTAGAGCCATGCTAAAGCTGGTAATGTTCGCTTCATATGTACCTTCGGCTGCTCCCTTGTATTCTCCCCAAGGGGTCGCCACAGGAGATTAATTCGCATGGGTAATTTGGCAGAGGTTTGTAAGCGTGCTAAAATTTACTAAGCACAACTGAAGATCATGGGAATGTTTTGTAAGCGTTTGGTCATAAAAGCTTGCAGTTTCTGTTAGACGTAACATATTGTACCAGCACTGCAGGACACCAAAGAAAACTCAGTCACTTGCAGAATGTGTAATATATTGCAGCGTGTAATGCAGCATGTATAATATATTGTTTGATGATTTGTCATATCGCCAGAAGTATGTTTAACAGCCATAGAATACACATCTAGGTGCTAAGTGAATATTTAAAAGTCAAATACACATCAAACACAACGCTTAGTCATTCTGTTATAATTAGTTAATGTTGAACACATGAGATTAATCATATTTTTCATCATCTGTTTTGAACTTGCAATTTGCATTTTGTAAGTCCTACTTCTCTTTACTTAACAATCTTTGTGAAACCTTTAAAAACCCTTCACCCATTGTGGCCAATCTGTACATGGAAGAAGTGGAAAAGAGGGCTCTGTTATCTTACCCGGGAACACCACCAAGTCATTGGTTCAGGTATGTGGATGACACCTGGGTGAAAATCAAAGCTCAGGATGTACCACGATTCACGGATCACATCAACTCAGTGGACCAACACATCAAATTCACTAGGGAGGATATGAAAAGTGGCAGGCTAGCCTTCTTAGACTGAGATTTCTATCAGTAATGGGGGACTCCTAAAAGCTGATGTTTACCGTAAACCTACGCATACGGATCAGTATCTAAGGTTTGACTCTCATCATCCACTGGAGCATAAACTGGGTGTCATCAGGACACTACAACATAGAGCGAACACCATCCCCACAGACACAGCGGCCAGGGAAGCAGAATTACATCACATCAAGAAGGCCCTGAGTAAATGTGGTTATCCCAGCTGGACATTCGTCAAAGCTGGGAAGGCAACCAAAGGAAGCTCCAGCCAATCCAGGAGAGAAGAACAACCGCTACCTAAGCGAAAACCCGTAGTGATCCCGTATGTGTCAGGAGTATCGGAACAACTGAGACGCATTTTTTCTAAACACCGCGTCTCTGTGGCTTTTAAACCCCAAAACACGCTGCGCCAAAAATTGGTCCACCCCAAGGATCGGGTCCCCCGACACAAACAGAGTAATATAGTGTACGCTGTTAAGTGCCAGGAGGATTGCCAGGATCTATACATCGGGGAAACCAAACAACC
>VUQH01037584.1:0-11178 GCA_015106775.1 Etroplus canarensis | reverse complement strand
ACATCTGAGAGCAATCGCACCATGTGACAAAATGCAGACATAACAGTCTGCTCCGACACTTGTTACCACCACATAAACACTTGCCTCTCTGAGATAGCGGTGGAGGGCCACGGCTGTGGAGGGCTTGTGCCGATCTGTCATTTATCAACTGCTAATTAACTGTTAATTTGCCAACCTTTGGGTTCAAGCATGCAGCCTATTCATCACGCCCAACAAGCAGACACATCCCCCCGAGGGGTGGTCCCGATGCCTGCTCACACCGGCCCTCTGACGGCCTGCATGAGTCATCTGCTCCCTTTGTTCGGAGAGGTGGAGGTGAACCCTGTGCTGGTCAGCCGTAAGGCCTGGTACTCTGTGTTTGCTTACTGCTACTCAACACATTCAGAGCAATGGCATTTTTCTCACAAGCGTGCATCATATACCATAACACAGAGTGTATACATGAGGTTAGACCCAAACCTCAAGTTTTTTGCTGAGGGAATTTTTCATGCCGTGTTTAAGAAGGGCTCGGAAAGTGTGACTTTAAATAAAATATCAGTCAAGGCTGGAGCGTGTCCACAGTGGGGGGCATGGGGTGGCACCAGCCCCTTCTGAAATATGAAATACAGTCACCAGTGGTGGAAATTGCTTGAGTTCCAGATGCTCTGTTGGGTATAATGTAACTGTATTCACTTGAGTGCATTGCTGAAGCGAGAGTTTAATGTATTTCTAATGTATTTCTATGTTATGCCACTTGGTGCTTCTACTGTAATATATTTTTGGTGCAAATATTTTAGTTTGTACTCCTTAACATTCATTTGAAAGTTTTGGTTAATTATTATTTTGCTGATAAATTGCATCATCAAGCTACCCAGCAATAAAAATGAGCTGCAACATGTAAATTATGTGCAAATCATTGAATCAAAACGTATGATCCAATATGTATATGATTCTGAAAAGTACTATTATGTATCACGATTACATAATGATTTACTTTAGGCACTTAAATACATTGGAACACAAGCCCCTCTCACCATGGAGGGTTACATCAGAGTCAGTCAAATTAATCTTGTAACTTAAGTAATCAGGATTAATAGGTTGATTTTGACAGCCCTAACTTAAACTGTTGTGCAGCTTCACTTTTCATATATCTAATATAATATATATAATAAATCTGTTATAAGACACAAGGCTGCACAAGTACACAAGCCTGAAAATTTTGATGCTAGTTTTTCTGATTTCCTGTGGGCCCCACCCTCCTACCTTGTCCCACAAAATACCGGAAATGACCCTGGTCAAGTCAAATTATTTATTTATTTATTTATTTGTATACTTTTATAGCACTTTTCAACAACAGGACAACTCAAAGCATCTGAGCTAAACAGTAAAACTGAGATATCTTGTGTGTTATTTAGTGCGTTGGCTAGGGGTTAACAAGTAGGTAACGTTCTTCTACTGTAGCATTCACCGAGCCCAGCCGTCCATCAGACGCCAGATGGAAAAGTGTGATCAGTCTAGCAAACACGTTTCCTCTGCTCCAGAGTCCAGTCCCGATCTCGCTCCTTGGACTTGGAAAATGTACAACATGCTAAAAGCAAGCATGACTGGTGGCGCGGGAGCAGCAGTCAACCCATGGAAAGCTGCTGGGCCAGACAACATCTCTAGGAGAGTGTTCAGACAGAGTGCAGACCAGCTGCCAGACGTTCTTACTGACATCTTCAACATCTCTCTGAGCACCACCGCCATTCCAACGTGCTTCAAGGCCACTACCATCATTCCTGTGCCAAAGAAGTCATCAGTGTCCTGCCTCAATGACTGCCGTTCCTTTGCACTAAGGGGCTCACCATGAGGCACATCAAGTCCCACTAGACCCTCTACAGTTTGCATATTGCCCCAACCAGTCAACAGATGACACTGTTGCCACCACCCATCATCTGGACCTCACCCCCCTGGACAATAAAGACACATGCTGTTCACAGATCCTTCAGTATTTGCTGGTCGATGTTCAGGCTGTTTTATGAGTCTGTGGTAAACAGTGCCATCCTCTGTGCTGTAGTGTGCTGGGGCAGCAGACTGAGAGTAGTGGACACCAACAGACTCAACAAAATGATCTGTGGAGCTGGACTCAGACAGTGGTGTCAGAGAGGAGGACACTGTCCAAGTTAAGGACAATAGTGGGCAATCCTTCACAGCTTCTCCATGACATGCTGGACAGACACACGATGCTCCACAGAATGCCACAGGAAATCATTCCTACCTGTGACATCACACTCTATAACTCCTCCCTCTGACTACTTGACCAGGTTCATATTGTATATATCATTTAACTTTAGAGTTATTTATGTTACATTTTGTAGTTTATAAATACATGTTTATTTATTTCTTTATTTTAAACTTCATGTTCTTGCCTTTCAAATTTAGATTTATTTATATCTACCTGAGCATCTGTAACACAATGCAATTTCTGATTCTGATTTACAGTAAATGTGTTTGTAATTTCTTTTTCAAATATTTATTCCTGTAATGTTTACTATTAATGTTGAAAGGTTCTTTTACATTTTTGTTTTTCTTAGTATCATTCATACTTTATTTCTCTCCAGGACTGCATAATGGTCAGCACTGCCTGTTATTGTCTTTTTGGGATCGATTTAGTTAGTCGTGTATGTAGCACCATGCTCCTGCACATGCTCGGAATGATAATAAAGAGCCTACTTGACTACTTGACTTGATGTAACTGTACATATAACTGTTAATTTGTTGAGATTTTTATCAATTTGCAGTATACATTGTTAGTTGTTCAAACCCTTAACAAGTAACAATCACGACTATAATGTGTTAACGTGTGTGCTACTATTTGCTGTGTCAGTGTTCAAGGCTAGCATTATTAGTAGCGGCAAAAACGCATTTGTGTGATACTTTTATATAATTTTAAAAATAGCTTTCTTCCACTTTTTACTTTACAATGAATTCAATTACAAATAATGAAATTAACTCTAAGCAAGTATCATGGGATGTGTATCGCCCTCTGGTGGCCTTTAAAAAGAATGCGTCTTTAAGGTCCTTCCACGTTGGGTTTACTTTTCAGATCCAGGAGCTATGTCCATCTTTTGCCTGCCACCATAGCTAAATTTAATTCTCATGATGTTATTGTGTCTTTTCCACCTGGTTAGTAATGACTTAACATAAAAAACATATTATTTTAATATTTAACATCTTCATGCTCATACACAGTGTAAATGCACTAACCAGGTTTTCGGACCAGTCAGCGTCACCAACTGGCAACCACATCGTACCATCATCTGTTTTGTCCATGTAATATTCGCCTACTGAAAGCACAGCGGCAGAGACAACACACTCTTGCCATTTAAAAGTGATACGTGATGAAAAATGTCTCCGACTTCAGAGCCAAGTCGGTAAATTATTCCGGGGAAAAGCTGTCAGCGGGTGAAATATTCCGAATCCGGCCCATCCTGATCGTTTTCTTGGCAGACAACAGGCGCATGTGTGTGTGTGTGTTTGGGATATCTGATAGTGGGTGTTCTCCTGAGTGCATGTGTCTGTGTGTGTGTGTGTGTGTGTGTGTGTGTGCCAGTGCAGGAGAGTAAAACAAACATGCGTCTGCCTGTGTGAGTGTGTGTGTGTGCTGACAGCAGTGGCTGTTAAGCGAGCAGATGGAAGTGTCTACCACGCCGAGGTGACAGCACATGTCAGAGCGGCGGAGGAAATGCCCCCATAAAGCATCACTGTTGACAGCTACAGCTCGGCCTGCCCGACACCCGACATGAAGCTCCGCGCCTGGCAGGGTCATGTCCACTAAAACACACACACACACACACACACACACACACACACACACTTCACAGATCAAACCATTCTAGCAGGGGAACAGTTCAACAGGTCTCCTCAGAACCAACAAAGGCCTCCCAGTCTGCACAGGGTGGTTGGTGTTAGCTTCAGCACATACATCATTACTTGACAGCGGGCCAGCCTCAGAGTCCTCCCTCTCTCCACTGACAGCAAGAAGAGGGAGATTACACTCTTGCTTGTTGTGCAAATGGCAAATAATTCCAATAATAAAAGCAGCTCTCCGCAGCAATCTGTTCCTGTGCACGCTCCACTTAAGCACAATTACTGTGAAACAGAATGCGTGGGGCTAATCCCTTTAAAATGAATCAGAAACTCAATGATAAATCTCAAGCTCGTGTAAACAGAGGAGCCCAATGAGGGCTATTTGAAATCTTAATTTCTCAGGCTAATCACCTCTCGGAGCAAAGACAGACTGGGATTTCAGTCGTTATTATGGAAAGGTATGCCCAGAGATAGCAAACCAAAAAGCTGGGGTTAGGACCCACCACCTCCTACACACACACACACACACACACTCACTTTTACCCACCAGCACTACAGCAATTACGCTCACTCAAGCATACAAGTTGAAGCCCGGTGCCAAATGAGGCCGTTTTGCAAAGATTTCACTTCCTTCAGCAAATCTCCGAGGCACTTTTGAGAAAAGACAGACTGTTTACAAACAGTCTCTGATTGCATGTGTTGGTCTGCGGGGCAGACGAGCAGCTTCACCTGTCAGACGCAGGGCGCACACACAGGTACAAACCGCTTCTCTGTAATGGGAATGGCTAGGAGTCTGGGCGGAATCAAACAAAAAAACCAGAAAATATGGCCGAAACCCCCCAGGTCCATTTCCCCCCCTGCGACTGATAAAAATATTCTGATTCTGATTCTGAATCTGATACAGACCTGGTGGCAAAAACTGAACTGCAAAAGGACGGATGCTGACGTTTCCACGCAGAATAAAGGTCAGAAATATAGATTCAGTTATTGCACTGAAGGAACTAAATGCATCTGTCTTTGTTTTCTTTTTGTTTATTTAAAACAACAACTCATGTGGTTTGTGTATGGCTGGGAATGGACAGACACACAATGTCTTCTCCACGTACACAGACCAGTACTAGCAGGGGCTTTTTTTTAAACAAAAACGAACAACACGTTTAAGCAGTTATGGTTATGAAGATCTAAATTCTGTCTTATTTGTTGCATGATGAAATATAACCCCAGGGCTGCTACTTCTTGAGTCTAAATTAACTCAGTAGGCTAAGAAATGGGCGGCACAGTGGTGCAGTGGTTAGTCTGGGTTCGGATCCACCAGCCCTTCTGTGTGGAGTTTGTATGTTCTCCTCATGCCTGCGAGGATACTCCAACTTCCTCCTACAGGCAAAAGATATGCAAAGCGGTTAGGTTTAATAGTTCTAAGTTGGCCGTAGGTGTGAATGGTTGTCTGTTTCCCTGTGATGGACTGGTGACCTGTCCAGGGTGAACCCTACCTTTTGTCCAATGACAGCTGAAAGAAGCTCCATCGCCCCCTGTGACCCTAAATTGAAGAAGTGGAGTAAAATGGATGGATAGGCAGAGATGTTTTTCTTCTCTTTCTTTCTCCCTTGATTATTTTGTTATATTCCAGCTGATAAAGAGATAGCTGAAAATGATTCTGGACACAAACTTTTTCTTCCTAAAAACCACCACAGCAACATCCAGGTGACATTTTAGGCTTAATTTATATCTTTGCGGTGGGTCTCTGTAGAGTCTACAACGTAGCTACACAAGTGGCCGACACCGTCACAAATGAGTCCATCAGCGGGACAGCGCAAGTTGAGAAGTTCGGAGACAAAGTCAGAGAAGCAAGGCTGAGATGGTTTGGACATGTGCAGAGGAGGGATAGTGGACATACTGGACGGATGTTGAAGATGGAGCTGCCAGGCAGGAGGAGAAGAGGAAGACCACAGAGAAGGTTGATGGATGTAGTTGAAGGAGGACATGCGGAGGGTTGGTGTGAGGGAAGAGGATGCAGGGATGGGATGAGATGGAGGCAGATGATCCGCTGTGGCGACCCCTAACGGGAGCAGCTGAAAGAAGAAGAAGAAGAAGTAACTGAGCACTTCAAGTTGTGTCCCACAACATATGTGCGGCCCTGTTACTAAAACCTATTTAGCCTTTCACAGGAAGAGAAAAAACATGACGAAGAAGAATCGAGAACATCAAGCTGTATGCTAACACGGGCAGGCAGAGGGTAAGTCTTTATGTTTTCGGTATTGTTCCAATCTTTTCTGACTAGTTTGAGTCTTACACACTTACCAATGCAACCCTGATAGCCATATTACCAGAAGAAGACTAATTCATTTCAAAGTTTCCTTTCTTCATTTTTTTTTCTCTCCATGAAAATAAGTCAGAAACCACAGTGGTCCCATGTACTCTGAAGCCTGTTATAATAACTATTATTCATTACTGCTTTCAATGTAACATTAATAAAATAATTATGAACTTCACTTATACAAGTTCAGAACTTAAACCTATAACCACAGTGTTTACAAGGAAATTATGTTTTGTTTCCCTCTTTTAGACACAGGTGAGGAAATCAAATGTCAGAATACAAAGGTAAACGCTGTTTTAACAGGACAAATGACATCACATTACATTCAGCCAGCTGTGCCACTTAACAATCAGAAACCAGGTTTTTAAAAGGAGTTAGAAAAACCCCGGGCTCCCCAGACGTCTGCAGGAACATTTTGTCAGTTTACGGAGAAATTCATCCAAACTAATCAGGAGGAACTTCATTATGATCCAAACACGCTGCCACCTCAACAAAGGACTTCAACAGGGGGAAAATGGGAGGGTTTGGACTGGCCGGGTCAGTCAGCAGATCTTGAACATTCATTTCACCTCCTGAAGCAAGACTGAAGGGAGAAAGAAACCACGCAAAACAGACAACAACTACAGGATGCTGCCGTAAAAGCCTGGAAAGTGGAGTGGTGGAGTCTGTGGGTCGTCAGACATGCAACCAAATATGAAGGATTTTTGACTAATTTAAAACATTCTGTCCCAGTACTTATGGTCACTTGAAAAACTGGGTGGTTTGATCCAAAATGTGTTCAGTTCTGTGTTGTTTAATGGGTCTGGATGTAAATACCAGGGAATAAAAGCTGAAACTCTGACTTCCCTGCTCATGTTCATATTTTGATCGCACACAGAGCTCAGCAGGAGCTCCTTCTTCAGTCCTGCTGTTCTAATGCTTTTGGAGGGGACTGTACGTCGCTGACTCATAATCCAGTCTTGTTTTTCACGCTCTGCAAGTCAAAAAAAATAAAATACGTTAACAGAAGCTGGAGGATCTGCTTGGTCCTTCAGATCTACTTCACTATTGCACATCAGACTCAAACGAGGCCAGAAGTTGGACCTGGTTTGACCTCCCCAGAACCTCCAACGAAGACAGACTCCTGTCTCTGTATTTAAATCCATGTGCCCTGCTCACAGGGCCACAGGAAGGAAAGGAGGGGGTGCTAACATGACATCACCGTGAGCTGAGAACGCCGTGGACTAATTAAAGGGCGGTCGGATGGTGGGGTTATTATTAGCGTATTAGCGGCAGTGTCATTACTGTTATTAACCCAGGTGTGTTTTCTCAATGACCCAATCCTCCATCCTGAGTGAATGGAGGGACGGATGGAGGGGTGGAACGGAGGTCGTCGGGTCCCGGGGGGATACCCTCGCTGGGAGAAGGGCCCTGTTACCATAGCAACAGAAACACAAAGAAGACTGGGATCAACTCCGAGTTCACGGCAGGACAAAAAAGCACGTCACCGTGCTTCTGTACGGCTGAATGACTTTACCCTGCCTCATATGATACCGTCCAACAGCAGAGGAATGTGATTGGCTGTAAGACAGGAGCCACTCCTCTTTGAAGGTCTAGCACAGAAAAATTGCTAATAAATATATGTGTAGGATCGGTTTTCTGCTGCATATTCAGTGATTTTGGATTTTTGCTGCAGTCCTTTATGGAGCTTTGTGATCGTTTTGCATCAGTTTTTGTTCTTTTGTGTCTTTTTGGTCCCACCGCATTTTTTTTTTTTAGTCGGCGGTGGGGGGGTACATCAGTCCGTACCTCTGTTATTGTTGTTTTCTGATTGTTTTTGACCATCTTTGTGTCCCAGCAAACATTTCAATGTTGACTAAATGTCGCCTGGTGGTTTTTTGTTGACACCTAGTCATGGTCGAGAAATAGTTTCAAAACTAAAGTTGAACCAAAGTAATAGACGTTTCCCTCCACGTCGGATGAAGTTTTTAGCTGCCACAAAGTTGTTTTACTTTGTAGCAACAGAAAGTTTGTGTCCAAGAATTGTTTTCTACGTTCCCTTTATTGATTAGAGTGAAGCCACACAAAACATTGTGAATAGAAAGAATGAGAAGGAAAACAAAGAAGCACATCCTGTGGAGGGGACTCACACTCATGACCTCTTCCTCCACAGCCCATCACTTATCCTACTGAGTCATTTAATTACCCATTTACAAAGCAACATCGTTAGGTTTATAATGCTGTGTATGACGTTCTGACAACTCCAGTGAACCTCAGAATCTGGGGAACAACAGAAGACCCAGTGTATCATCTATGCCAGAACCCAGCCCAACCTAGGGCACATATTGTCATCTTACCAGGTTGCCCTTACCCAGGGAAGGTATAGGTGGAGATGTGACCAGACTCTTAAAGCACTTGCCCACACACTAGAGACAGAGTGGAAGAAGGGCCACAAGCATTCAGAACAGACACACTTCATCAATTTTGTCAAAGGTGGAGAGCAGACAACTGGGACCACCACACAACGCAGAGGTGGCATACTGAGCAAGGCTGAAGACTGGAAACTGAGAGATGACCTTGGGAGGAAGCTAGTGTTCCCACCAATAGTAGAGACAACCCAACGACCAGATGTCCTATTAATATTGGAGAAGATGAAGAAATTGGTGGTAACAGAGCTGACTGTACCATGGGAGACTTGATGTCAGGAGGCCCACGAACGCAAATGTGTGAAGTATGACGATCTGGTAACTGACTGTAGACAAGCAGGATGGCAGACTTGGAATTTCCCAGTCAAAGTGGGTGAACAAGGTTTCCCAGCAGCATCATGTGGGAAGATGATGGCAGTATTGGGAATGAGTGGTAGGACAAGAAAGAGAGTAGTCAACACCATGGCAGCGGCACCCGAGAGGGCATCCACCTGGTTGTGGCTATGCAGGGACGGCAGTAGCTGGAAGCCTGACTGTCAGGGGTAGGAGAATGATCACCTTCTGCTGTCCCACCATCCCGAGGACGTTCTGGGTTAGGGTATGAAACGTCTGCAGATGGATGGACCGGGCTGCTGGCTTGACGGTCCAGCAGTAGGAACGCCAAAAGCTGCTTTAGGAACTGACATCAGAGACAATGGTTTTTGATTCTAAGTCCGTTGCATTGAATTCACTATTACGGGGTGCCAAATGTAAAGTTAAACGTGCTGATATTAAAGGCAACATTTCAAATAATTTTTTTTACCATATTTACAGCAATATTTGCTAACGTTTTAGAGCTAAATCTAAATGTTTAATCACATGCCGAAAAAAAATTACCTTCAGCTGCTCCCTTGTATCGTCCTCAAGGGGTCGCCACAGCGGAATAATCTGCATTGGTAGCTTGGCAGAGGTTTTACACTGGGTGACCTTCCTGATGCAACCCTCCATGGTGGGAAGGGCTTGTGTATGGAAACGAACCAGGGACCTTTAAGCTTTTATTTTGGTACTTCCATGGCAGCGTACATTTGCATATTAGCTAAATATTGAGTTTTACTGAGCACCCAAATATTTAGATTTAGATTTAATATTTATTTTTAATATTCAACATTTACATTTTAGCTTTAACATTTATCATTTAGATTTATATTTAACATTTACATTTAGCATTAAAAAGTTTGCAAATATTGTAAATGTGGTAAAAGTTTCGGAAAAAAATGTTGTTAAATGTTGCGGTTAATTTCAGCATGCTTAATTTTACAATCGTCACCAATCATTTGTTTAATGCAACATTCGGAATTTAGATGTGCATAACCATGAAGTGCTTATAAGTGTTATTTATTTTTTTTTTTTTTTTTTTTTTTTAAAAAAACAAAAAAGATAAATCTGTAAGAGATGATCTGACTTAATGTTTTTTCAATGTTGAAACATCAACATCCGACTGTCTGCAGTTCAGTTTCTGCAGTCATAACATGACCAGTTTTGACTGGCTGAAACAATGATATGGTTTTAGCTACATTTTTCTTTTGTTGTTCTGGTGTTTTTTGTATCTTTGTGGTTATTTTGTCTTTTTTATAGTCATTCTGTGATTTCTTTCAGCTATTTTGCTTTTTATTGTTCAGATTTTATAGTGTTTTGTTGTTTCTGTTTTTTTGGGGGGAGACATCTTTGTGCTTGTTTTGCATCAGTTTTTGTTGTTTTATGTCTTTGTTGTCGCTCTGAATACAAGAGAGCAGCCAAAAGGTACACACAATTCTTCAGCAAAGATTTGTATCTCCTTGTGGCTTTTTATGTCTATATGAAGTCATTTCGAATTTTTTGTAAGTTTATTTTGTCTTTTTGCAAATCCTTCTAAATGTCTTTTGGTAATTTTGTGAGATTTTTGTGCTGTTTTCTGCTCACATTAGAACACTTTTTTAAATTTAGGGTTTGCTCTTTGTTATCTTTTAGCATTTTGTAGTGTTCCTTTTGTGCACTTTTTTGATTGTTTTGTGACTCCTGGGAATTTTGATATTTCTCCGTTTTTCTTTAACAACTACTAAAATCTTTTGTGGTCTTTTTGCATCTGTGTTGTTTTTGAAGTTTTTTTGAATCTTTGTGGCTGTTTTGTGTTACTTTCCTTTTGAGATATTTTTGAGAAGCCTGATCTTAAATGTACAGAGGGTGTCTGTCTCCTGAAGACAAACTGGGAGCTGGTTCCACAGGAGAGGGGCCTGATAGCTGAAGGCTCTGCCTCCCATTCTACTTTTAAAAACTTTAGGAACCACAAGTAGATCTGCACTCTGAGAGAGAAGTGCTCTAATGGGAAAATATGGTACAATGAGGTCTTTAAGATAGGATGGGGCCTGATTGTTCAAGACTTGGTAAGTGAGTAGAAGGATTTTAAATTCAATTCTTGATTTAACAGGGAGCCAATGAAGAGAAGCCAATATAGGGGAAATATGATCTCTCTTTCTAGTGCCTGTCAGTACTCTCACTGCAGCATTTTGGATCAACTGAAGACTTTTTAGAGAGCTTTTAGAACAGCCAGATAGCAATGAATTACAATAATCAAGCCTAGAATTAATAAATGCATGAACTAGTTTTTCAGCATCA
>VUQH01037581.1:36805-51019 GCA_015106775.1 Etroplus canarensis | reverse complement strand
AAAATTTTTGTCATATTAAAAAAAAAAAAAAAAAAAAAAAAAATCCCAACACACACACACCAATGAACCACCTCTTTTTGGTGTGCCTTGCCCAAACAAACAGAGAGCTATGACAGGCTGCGCCTATCTGTTCATCAGAAACAGGACAGATACTGACGTCATGTGAAATCTGGCTGACTTAGGGATTTATTTCATATGGGTTTGGCTCTCCAAAAGTCACACCATGAGGTGCACATTATGCAGGCAGGCACAGAGTGGACTGAGACATATTGAAATATTCAAACAGAATTAGATAACTGTCCTGGTTGCTTTAGTAAACACACAGTGCCTTAATGTCATAAACTGACCCTTGACCTGTATGTTTAACGTGCTGCCTGATGCTGACACCCTTTTTCTGATTCTGAGACCTCTACTTTGTCAAGTAAAGAAATCCCATTAGATTCTGAGTGTCTGTTTACTGACAAGGGCCAGTTTGGCCTATAGTAGGCTACAGTTTTGGGGCATGAGCTGTGGTTCCCAAAACCTGTCCAGACACAGGACCAGGTGTGCCTAGAGATTTAATGACAAATATATGTTGTTACTACATTATGCAACCATAGATGGTATAAAAAAATGGACGTAGCTACTGTGACGTTACCCAATGGTTTTTGAAGTCCTCTTACTGAGTCTTAAGATGAGTTTTCGCTGTTGCAATCTTGGTTTGTTGAAACTGGATGGGATGTCCGAGGGGCGGATCTGACTCTGAAATCACACACTCGCTGGCTAACAACATGCCAATCACAAAATGCTAGTGAGCACAGCCTGATAAGCCTCCTTTCTGAGACTTTGAATGAACAAAATGGGCACAGTGTTTTATTAATTATGATCCAAAAATGCATGACATGATAAGAAACTCATCAGAAAGTGTTTGCTGAGGTCAAGACAGAAAATTGTTTTCCCATAGACAAGGACTAGGACCAGGAGTCTTTTTGTGACTACAGGGTACCCCTGGTGCCCATTAAAGAGAATGCAGGTTTAATGCACTTCTTCATAGGCTTCATTTTACAGACCTGGAAGTCCTATCCATTTTTTGCACTGTCTGTGAATATCTTCAAAAAATGTAATGATAACCTGGTAACCTACTGTTTTAGTTCTTTGTATGCACTCATTTGCCCCAGAAATGCTTTAATGGTAACTATCAGAGTGGCAACTCTCTGGCTTAAAAATTGCAGGTGTAATGCTCAGTCTAGATGCCACAAACAAGCAGAAATATTCTCAGAAAACACAACCCTCTCCTGACATGTTTGATGACAATAAGAAGCCCCTTCCACCTTGGATGGTTGCGTCAGGAATGACATACAAAAAAAACCTTTGCCACATTATCGATGTAGGTTAAATCGCTGTTGCGACCACTTGGAGAAAATACAAAGGAGCAGCCGAAAGTGCTTATCAATACAGGTGTCCTTCTGACGTGAGTGCATTGGCCCCAAAAAACTTTGAAAATCACAAGGCTAGAGTGTTTCCACAGACATTGTTGTTGATTTCTTTAGGACTTGTCAATAACTTTTCGTCATTAAGGAATAAGAAAAGTCTGTTTGCAGACTTTTGGCATTCTGTAATTGAAGCATGCTCATAATAATTTATTTCATTTCTTTGTTTAATGGGTGTTCCGTAATGCAGTGGCTTACACATTCTGACTTACAAGTGAAAAGTTACTGGTTGAATTCCAGGTGGCACAATAAGCCCCTCTCACCATGGAGGGCTGTGTCCCGATGTAAAACCAATGCGAATTATTCCACTGTAGTGATCCCTTGGGGAGAATACAAGGGCGCAGTTAAAGGTACATTTCCATCTTTGTTTAACGGTCAAGGACAATTAGGGTTTTGAACTCTGTGGTAGCAGTGTACCTAACATTGCAGGTACTGTTTTAACTTACAAATCATATTGTCTTGGTCAAAGTTATTACACACTGCAGATTTTCCTCACACTGTCCAGGCCTGGAGTTATTTATTGCATTCAGTTTGCATGAGCCTTTTAAAGTCTTCGCTGTATAGTTGTACACTGTGTTAATCTGAGACTTGAATATGAAATCTTTTCTCATGTGGAGACTTTAAAACCTTTCCATGCAGTAAACAGTATGTAGGTTACGGTCTACTGCAATTCACTCTTGCACTCTGCACTTTTTTCCTTGTCTTTCCTCACACCTATCTGTCCCCAGTGATATGATTTAATTAACAATTAAAAATACTCAATGGCGGTAACAACTTACTTACCAGCATTCAGTATTTCATCTAAAAAAAAAAATATGGTCAGGGTAGTCTCCGTTTCAGGTCTTCTCACAAGTGTATTTTCTGAGCAGCAAATTGCTGATGATTTGAGCCTCCAGTAAGTCTCTTCAAGATTTTGTAATCTAGCAGTGTGAGTCACAGAACCAGCCATCCATTTCTTTTTCCGCTTATCCAGTTTGGAGTCACAGGGGCACTGGAGCCTATCCCAGCTGTCATAGGGCGAGAAACAGGGTACACTGTGGACAGGTCGCCAGTTTATTACAGGGCTAACACAGAGAAATGGCCAACCATTCACACTCACATTAACACCAATAGACAATTTAGAATTGCTAGTTAACCTAACCCTGCTTGTGGGAGAAAGCCAGAGTACCTGGAGAGAACCCACGCAGGCACAGGGAGAATATGCAAACTCGTCACAGAAGGCCCCGGCCAGCCAGTGGATTCAAACCCAGGCCCTTCTTGCTGTGAGGGGCCACTGTGCAGACTCAGTACATAACACAAAATAAATGGAAAGATAATGGGGAATTCAGTTGCCTTTTCTTCTTGCAATAAAAATCCAGAAGAGCTTTTATAATCCTAGTTCAGCTCAAGTCATTCTTTAATAAGACAAAAGTAACTGCTGTTTTTTTCTTGGAGCCCTTAAAGTCTGAGACATTATAAAAGAGAGAAATGGCACTTAAAAAACTGACTTGAAATCTGTGGAAAAAAGATGGTAGAAGTATAACTTTCAGTATAACATTTATCATATTTGACTGGTGGTTCAATATATGCAGTGTTTTACGTTCAGGTGACCATGAAATTCAGGTTGGTTTAGATACTATTTCAAGTGCCCGAAGGTGTTTTAAGATGGTTGCTTTGTGGAAGGACTTGTTTTTAGAAGTCTGTCAGGCAGTGTTTCATCCTTAATAGACCCAACCACTGCATTTTATCTTAGAAAATACAGTGCTTCCATCAGTGTGGTTGAAGCTGTGGTTTTGCCTCTTATTCTCTCAGTAATCAACTTAATGACTATAAAACTGCAAACTCCAGCTGCATGTGGAACAACCCAGGCACTTTTCCTGTTGTCATTTAGTTTCTCAACCACTTAAGCCCCCTAACTCCCAACTGATTTTGGCTAAGAGGTAGGGTACACCATAGACAGTTATATTGGGGACGTAAACATTTTGACTTAACTGGGACTAATTTGATAACTCACCATTTGGTTGCTATTAAACTCTTAATTCATTTTTGGATATACTGCTTTTACTGCCTATATATTGGAAATAAACAAAGCCCATCTCACTCACTGTAGCTCTGTGCACTCCAGATTTAAGATTTAAACTGTTTGACTCTATTTTGTCAACATCAGAAAAATGTACATCATTCACTATTTGTGTCCTCAGTTACGAGGCTGTCTCATTATGCTTTATTGAAAAGTTCCCCTGGTGAATTGTTGCAAAAATTTTGCTGTGACTAAAGTAACACAAGTCTGCAGAAGGACCTCGAAATTATGCGGATGGACTGTCATCTTTGTTGCATGAGATCATGGCCGGGGGGGGGATCTGCAACTCATACCATGAAATAAAATACCTTTTTATATCTCAATCAAGTGGTTTTCTCTGCTGACAGACCCTGTCTTGACAACCGGTATGAAACAGGGGCACTGCCCTCTGGTTTTTTGCTCGGGCCTATTTTTATAGCACTTCACAGTCGAATGACGCTCAGTTCTCTTTGGCAGCTGACTGTATTTGTGTCTTCTTTCCTTCCTTATCAAGTGTACACTACAGACTTTATGCAGGCTTCATGTTAGCTGTGAAGGGAAGTGTACAGGCGATTAAAAACCCAACCTGACTGCAGCGGGCTTGGCTGGGCTGGGCCTGGCTGAGCTGCCGGAGTCATGTTTCCCCCCTCTGGCTGTGTCACAGAGAAACAAGAGCAGGGCAGAGGGGGGGATAAATCAGAGAATGGTGAAACAGCTAGATCAAGAGTAGGCACAGCTCTCTTCTTGCAGTGGTCCCCCCCTTTGAAAGCAGAGCCTGCTGTGAGCAGAGGTGAGTGTAAGGCCCCTGTAGACAATTGTAACCGTCCCCTGAAGCTCTGGCAATATGTTCTTTTCCTTTTCCTGTTTGATCCACCGGTGCAGTAATCTTAGTGCCGAAACATGGCTCAATGGGCTTTTTTGAAATCCCCCTGCTAAGATCACCTAGAGTCAGTTTGAAACATAGCTGTTTTTAAATCCTTTTCTTTCTCTTCTATGTCCTTCTGGTTGTTGGAGAGCTGAAACAAAGAGGCAAAGATCTGTTGAGAATGAGCTTCTGTTTGTGTGTATTTAGATGTATTGTAGACTTTTTGGATCTTGCTCTATACCAGGGCTATTTTCCTTATCGTGTGTGTGTTCTGTGAGAGGGGGGATAAGGTCTGCAAGGATGGTAAAGAGGTGCACAAGGAGAACAGAATGATTTGTTCTGTTCAGGGTCTTTGCATTGACCTGGTTTACTTTGCCTTGCTGTCATTATCCACAGGGTGGGCCCATTCTTTCTCTGATTTGTTCCTCCTCAAGGCAGTTTTTTAGGTCACACTCTAAGAAAAATTTTTATAGAAAGAGGAATCTGATCTTAGCAGACTATACTGGTAATAAGAGAAATCTTTCTTAAGGGTCCCGCCCCCCCCCATTGTCTGGAAAAAAAATCAGCTGTACTTCCTGTCTGCTGTTCAAGAGATGTACAGAGTGAATCACCTTCTGACCATGGCTGCTATTAATTGGGTGCTGAAAAAGAGAAAGTTGATATTGGCCATCTAAGACCCTGCTGCATTGTCCTCACATGTCTTCCTCGCCCTCCTTGTGTTTCTTCTGTTCCATCTGGTTGGTGCTGAGATAGGAGGTGAGCAGGTCACTGCTGTAGAGTAAATGACCCAACTGAACAACCACAGTCACTTTTTTACCTATCTATGCATTGTCCCCTCTGTCTCCCTCCATCTACATGCGTCAGTTGTGTTATCAGATCAAGAACTTCAAGCCACTTCTTGATTTTTAAAAACAGGGTCTCAGAATGTAGAGTTGTTTTAGTATAGGAGAATAGTTTTAAGCCTCCTCCTGGTTTTCTGTTTTTTTTCCGGCTTGCAGGATTGTAACTGATATTGTTTCATGGGAAGTGTCACTGCATAGGTCTTTTAACCCCAGGCTACAAAGTGATATATTGATTCAGTTCATTTATGCAGATATGTATAGACATTAAGATTTGTTTACCTCTTGAGAGGCAGAGTGAGTTTGTGCTACTGTCCTGTTTATCACCAAAGAGCTATGTTCCTCTTTTGAACTTCCCTTAGTGGGACAGAGTATAGTTTTTCTGTAATGTCTGATTGCCTTTCAGTTTCCACAATATCTCAGACGGTTGTGAATCAGTTTGGATAAAACTGCTTGGACAAACGGCTCTTTGCCAAAGGTGTGGTGAAATAAATTCAATGGTGCTCAGGGGTTTTTGAAATTAGTCTTTTAGCCTTTTTTCTCCTCCACTCCAGTAACAGATGTGTTTTTTGGGTTGTCTGTCCCATTCTCTTGAATGCCATATCTCTTGAAGGAGTTAAAGGAATGCCTTTAAATTAATTGAGTAGATTTTGGTGACCCAAGACTAAAATGTGGGAGCTAAAAAAAACCCATAGATACAGAATTGGTGACACTAATCCTGGGTGCCTACCTTGAGACTGTAGTTATTGTACAGGTTGAAGATGTGTGTAAAGGATCTATGTTTGTGGTTTCTGTTTATACAACATAAATACTTGGACCACTGTCTACCATCAGGGCTACAACTCTGTACTCTGTCAGGCTATCAGAATCAGCTTTTTTGGCACAAATAAACTGTTGTCACTAAATCTTTTATGTGAGTCTGGATGGGCATGAATGTAAACTGCAGATTCACTGGTTGGCATACAAGCATGTGGTGGTAATTCTAGTTTTAATCCATGACATGTCTTGTGAACTTAAGATTTCCAGCTTAAAGCAGCTTGTTAGAGTTTTTCATTCACACAGTGTTTTCTTGGAAAAATCAGAACTGGAAGACAGACAAGTTTAACCCAGTGGAGGTTTTGGCACACACTGAGCCGAATGCCTTCTTGTTCTTTCATAACGCTTCCATTATCTTTTGAATTGGACCAAATGGGAATGAAATTGCATTTATAGCACTTTCTCATCTTCCTGACCACTTAAAGCGCTTTAGACTACAAGCCATGTTTACCCATGCGTTCATACTGCGCTTAATCCTTTGCACTTTTTCTACCTTGCAACCACAGCAATTAAGAATCTCCAGTTAACCTAACATTATTGTCTTTGAACTATGGATGGAAGCCAGAGTAACGGGAGGAAACCCATGCTGTCACACAGAGAGAACATGTAAACTCCACTCCAAAAAAGCCCCAGCCAACCAGGAGATTCAAATCCAGAACCTTCTTGCTGTGATCAGATGTTTTCTGAAGGCATCTCTGAATGGCTGCGGATGATTAGTGTGGTTTATTTAAAATATCCTCACTAATGCTTTCACTGTCATCTTATTTATTTGGCTCTAAATACAGCAGATATTTGACTATCTATGGACATGTGAAAAGAGGGAACAGTGGAGGGCCAGCTTTCCAAAATACACAACCTAAGATCTCCTTTGCCTCATTTTCAGCCAGGGGACCGATATGATCTTAGGGCTTATTTTGTTTTGGAAGAAAAACTAAGCACTCACTGTTGCTGCATGGCCTCCTCCCCCCTCCACCACGTCCTAGCTGGCTGCTGTTTGTTGCACTGTTGCCATGCTGTAATGTGTGCGTATTGGCTTGAACCGTGCACTCGGATGGGTCATCAGTTTTCTGGCAAGGCCGGTCAAACTCAGGGATTTTATTTATTTATTTTTTTCACTCTGTTCTTTCACGATTGCCTGGTTTGGTTTTTTTTTTGGTTTTTTTTTCATGGTGAGAGCAGGTTTATGCAAGTTGGGATAAACAGCTAGTGTTGAAAAACATGTACACTTTATACAGAATGACAAATACTGAATATATCTTATGCTGTCAGTCAGGACTTACTGACACACTCCTTAATAACAAAGAGCCTTAAATACAACATGTTCTGTGACTACCAGCAGGTCATTCAGTGTTTTGCTCGGATAAACATTTTGGCTACATGCACTTGGTTTAAATTATGCAATACAGTCAAAGAGGGCACAAAGCTTATAATATTATATAGAGCCCAACCCCTTTTAGTTCAAATGAAATCCCCCTCTACCTCCTCTCACTACTGCTCCACCACCTCCCTGCTCCCATGTCACCAATTCACCCCCTCTCCCACTCATTGGCTCACTGTGGTGAGGACCAGCTGACCATGCCGAATCAGCAAATGTAAGCAAGTGCTTGTGTTCGTGTGTATGACAAGGGGATCACTAGAAGGCTTCATGCTGTCACTGGTGTGTGTGTGTGTGTGTGTGTGTGTGTGTGTGTTTGTGTGTCTGTGTAATTATTCCAGTCTGTATGTTCTCTGTTCCTGTGTCTCATGGCACACATTATGGAAAACGGAGGAAAGGTCCTCTATACATAGGATTTACTGTGTGTGTGTGGTTTCAGTGTGAGGACATATAACAGTAGAACATTAATTTGAGTAGTGGATTGTCTCGGGTTCCAGTGACAGCTGGAGAGGACAAACACAATGTCTTTATACCACCACCATTACCACCACCCCCCCGTCAGCCACCGGTGTTTCTCTAAGCTCCACACACTCTGCAGCTGAATGCACTGCAGGCCTCCATTCCTCCCTTCCTCCACACAATATTACATTACACTGTCATTAGCTCATCCATGCTCAGCCACTTCAGGACAGTTTGTGGTGACCCTATAGCTACTATTTGTAGGTCTCTTTCAGTCACTGTTGAATCTGATCAACATGATTTTGGACATCTTCACTCAGCAGCTGCATGTTGACACCAGCATTGCTGTGTAGGTCTTTATTAAGAAAAGCTTTCAGAGTGAAGCCCCCTGTTCTCGGAAGCTGTCTGTACTTTTATGGTTATCTTTGGGAGGACCAGTTTGAATTTTGGACCTTAGAGGTTAGGACATTGTGGCTTGTTCTCACTATCTGACACAGGACTGCATGAGTGTTGCGTATGGAGCAAATGTTGACCTGGGTATGATGGTTCAAGTAAGCAGCTAGTGGTGCATTATCTAAATGAATGTCCATAGCCACATGCATGCATGCTTCTGTGTTTCCTCTGCAGCAGCCTTGTTATTAATGCCAGCACCACCAGCACAGTAGTTCTAGCAGCAGTAGTGTGTGTGTGTGTGTGGGTGGGTGGGTGTGTGTGTGTGTGTGTGTGGGTGTGTGCGCGCGCGCGCCTAAAGGAATCCCCTTGGGTACAGTTGAATAGTCCAAAAAGTTACCGGTTACCTCCTTTTCCTAATCACTTTTTCTTGACCTTGTTAGAAAACAACCTGAGGTGAAGGTAAGCTGTGAAGGAGAATTTCTAAAGATTTAGGAGAAGAGAAGTGCAAATAGTCAGAGAATCTGACTGCACTTACACTGGACAGCTTAACAGTGTGACAGTGGATGCGAATGGATGTCATATTGAAGTTACAACGTCCAGAAGATGGACTACAAAATACGCGTCTTACTTTATCCCAATGTATTCTTATGATGCTGTTTCATGCCAGTCATATAAATGAGAACAAGGATGGAAAATGTGACTTCATTAAAAGGGTTGGAATGTTAAAGAAAATAGAAGATATAGCCTAAAAAAGAAATTAAACAATTTTCTTTTTCTTCCAGAGACTCCTGTGTTTAGGGTTTCTAGGACTAAAGCATCCATCAGTTACCTCAGCTAACTTGAAGTAAAAACTAGTTCATGGTAATCTTAAATCCTGCCAATACAAAACTGAACATTACTGACACAAACTGAATTATAGAGAACTTAAACGTGTTTTGCTCAATTAATATAGCTCTTAATCTTGATTTAGCAAGCTTATATAAATCTACGTTATTTATGCCTGGCAACATGTTGATAAGAAGCAAATTTTTATCACAGAAGCATAATGTGCAAAGTTAACTTGTAACAGCCTGTTGTTGAATATTCAAAGCATATCAGCAAGTTATGGAAATCAAAAAACCATTTATAATTAACATTTACATGATCTGCACCACTTTGTCATTTTGTTAATCATTTTCATGAACGGCTGGATGGTGCGTTGCTGTGAGTTATGGAATGGAATTGTCTCCTTCTTTCATAAAGGATGGTCCAGTATATAATATGCTAAAAGAGATAATAAAGCACTCAAGCACCTTTTCTTAATATGGGAGGAATTTGAACAGCTCTTTTTATGGCTGCCACTGAGATACTTCTGGGTCACTTCCCTCAGTTAGGGAACCTTCATGGTAAAATCTACTCTTCGACTGCACCCCTCATCTCTAATGGTCTAATCAGTTGAAATGGTTACCCTACAGTGACTGTCTGGAGGACATGAATCATGACCTGTCTGTTCACAAGGGAGAAGACAAACAATTGTTGTTCCAGTATACTGCTAATATGTGTCTTTTCTTGCCCTAAGGCTCGGATCAAGTTTCCAGTCGATTACCCGTACTCTCCGCCTGCTTTCCGCTTTCTCACCAAAATGTGGCACCCCAACATCTATGAGGTAATTTATTTATTTTTTTCATTATTTTTTTGTCCGAATCAGAATTTCTTTGTTGCCAAGCAAGTTTGCTCATATGAGGAATTTGTCTTGATATGTTGATACAAAACAGTGATAATAAACAAAGTAAACGAGAGAAGAATTAAAGAATAAAGTAAGCAAACCAGACACTGTGATGCTAGGAACATACTGTAAATGTAAAGTGTAACATAAATAAGAAATTTACACAATGCTAGAAAAATATGCACAATAATAATAGACTAATATACATAATAATAATAATAATAATAGAACAAGCTGCAGGGATGTGCAAAAGTTTGTAGAATGACAAAGTGCAACAGACGTGTGTTAATGTAACACATATACAACCTAGACCTTGTTGATGTTAATGGGGCGAGCTGCAGATGGCCTCAACATCAGCTTGTGTGTATAAAAGAAGCATTTGATATTTGTATTGTGATTCAACATATAATTTTTTTTTTTTTTTAGTTTACCATGTTGTGGTGTTCAATACCCTAATGTTTTAAATTTTAACTGCTTCTAAATGGTGATAACTTGTGAACTTGTTGGTTTACTCTCATGTCCCTAGAATGGGGATGTGTGCATCTCTATCCTGCACCCACCTGTAGATGACCCACAGAGTGGCGAGCTGCCTTCAGAGAGGTGGAACCCCACGCAGAACGTCAGGTACACCTCAGTCTCTCGGAACAACTCACGAAAAAAAATTATCCACAGAGTTACCATTTGTTTTGTGGCTGGAGCCTCATTCATTTTTGATTAAGTTATTTTACATGCATAATGCATTTATGAGTTTCATCCCAGTTGTGTTACAACCAATTAGGCTTTTGCTTAAATCATATTGAGTAGGAACCTTTGGGTATCTCTAGAGAAGTACCAGCTGATCAGCTGGTGACCAAAATTGTGCTCCTTTTAGCTGATCGGTCATGAACGGTGCAGTGGAAGAGCAAGACAATTTCTGTGACCAGGTTGAGTCATTTATTTCAATTGAGATGCTACATTTATTTTACCTTGCCCTGTAGAAGAACACTTTGATGGTCATTTATAGTACATTTTTTTAGTGCTTTATGTTGCTTAAATTACTGTTTAATTGTTCATAAAGCTCTTAAGTTAATTACGCTTAAAATCAGATGTACCACGAAGTTCCGCTAGGAAAAAATTGTAGCTACAGAAAATAACTCCAGTTCTGAGCATGTGAATGGCCCCTGTTAAAGGGCTTCACACCACTGGTTATGTGGGGTGATGAGACTTCAGTCAGCGTTGCTCATGGTCACCCTTAGCCAGCCTCTGGATGTGTCCCTGGAGCCATAAATATCAGCACTAATTATATCCAATTCTTGGCTAATTTAGTCAGCCTAACCCACCGCCTGACATGCACTACAACTACATGTCACTGCAGTCCAGACCCTGAATTGCTTATATGCCATGTAAACACATACATCAATTTAAACGTGGCCTATTAATTTGTGCAAATATTTCTTGGGGGCTGTAACAGGTGATGATTTTATGTGACAATGCTAAGTAGTGTTAGAAACTCAATACAGCATAAAAACACCACCTCCAGCAAGTGTTTTGGAGTCGTACCTACAGAGTGACAGACATGAAGCATGTTAGATCAGAGTTGTCAAACTCAGTTTAGTTCATGGGCTACATTTAGCTCAGTTTGTTCTGAGAGTGGCCAGACCAGTAAACCAGAAACATCATAATAGAGAGGTACAGCACTCAAAGAATCACAAATTGAAATCAGTGGAAAAACTTCACAACAGGAAACCATAAGGGTAGAAGTATAACTTCCAATATAATTTCAAAATGACTTCATAGAAGTTTTAAAGTCACTAAACTTTTTAATCTTGTTTTTTAGTCAGGTTTGACTGAAAAATGTATGCATACAATTCTCATGATCTTATGACCTTTAATTAAATTCAGTTAGTTTCAAAATAAATAAAGTGCCCAGATATTTTTTACTAAGATGGTTTCTGAGGGGTGAGGCCTTTTTCTTAAAAGATTTCAGGCATAATGACTGTAAATGTGCAAAAGGTTCGCATGCCAGTTTTTGTAACTAAAAAACATAGTGTTTTACAGTGTTGTGACTTATACAGTCTAGATGTAAAAATACTTTAACGTTCCAGACACATTTACTCTTGTGTAGTAACGCATTGCACCACAACACCAGAAATAGCATTGCGTTTTATCCCAAACTTTGGTAATTAATGGCTTTGCTGCCATTTTCAGTTGGACCCTCTAACGAGCTAGTACTGGCCCTTGTGCCGCATGTTTGACACCGGAGTTAGATATAGTAGGGTGTACTGCAAATAATTTTCAGTTGTATTTTATTTTTCCAGCTTTGCCTATTATCCCAGGACACTTAAGAGATTTCTTTCAGTGAGCATGAGAGTAGTTCCTCTAATATGTGCGAATTTTGAGACTTGTCAAAATCCCATGTTTTTGCCCACAGAAAGTGCAGAAATATTGACACATCTGATGGGAGATCATGCTCATTTAGGTTCTCTTATCACTCAAACTTGCTGCATTTTAAATGCAGCAAGATGCGCAAATATAATGTTTCATTCGTACTCCTTTATTTTAGATATTAATTTGACACAGATTTAATTATTTGGTCCCTCCAGCTTTCTAAGTCTCTTTCCCTACATAGCTTAGACAGAACCTAATACACCTTTGCCTTTAATAAAGGGACCTCTGTATCCCTCAAGCTAGCGATGACAAAAGCAATGAATATAAAAACAACCTGATATTTTCAGACTGGTTGAAAAGATTTTTGTGGGATAAAATGCACTGCACAATCCCACCTTTGTGTGAGCACTCTTGACATGGCTGCAGAGACAAATGGATGTTCAGGGGTTTAGCAGGCTGCTTACCTGACCCTAACCTTCACCTCCCTCCTTCCTACATCTTTTTGTATCCATGTGCCTTTCTTTTCATTTCTGTACACCTCTATTTCCTACACTTTCAATGTCTCCTGTCTCATCTTACCTCCATCTTTGCTCCTCTGTCCCTAGTTTCCTTCTCCTCATCTTGTATTGGTTTCCTCTATTTTAATCTTTCCTTCCTCTGTGGGCCTCTCTCACTTTCTCTCTCTCTCTCTCTCTCTCTCTCTCTCTCTCTCTCTCAGGACCATCCTGCTTAGTGTGATCTCTCTGCTGAATGAACCCAACACATTTTCCCCTGCCAATGTGGATGCGTCCGTCATGTACCGAAAGTGGAGGGATAGCAAAGGGAAGGACAGAGAATACATCGAAATCATAAGGTACAAAACAAAAAAAAAACTCACACACTTGAAACAAGACCCTGTCAGTAAACAGAAACTGAGCATTTTTTTTCCTCTTCTGTCTTTTTCTTTAAATCTTACAGAAAGCAGGTGCTTGCTACCAAAGCAGATGCAGAGCGGGATGGCGTTAAGGTTCCTGTTACGTTAGATGAGTACTGCGTCCGAACCCAAGTCCCACCCACAGATGACGGCTCCAACCTCTTATATGATGACTACTATGACGACGAGGAGCTCGAGGATGACGATGAGGATGATGATGAGGACTGTTGCTATGATGAAGATGACTCGGGCACCGAGGACTCCTGACCTTACATCCTTGTGACATCATACTCCTGTCCCCTATTCTTCTTCTCAAACACCCCTCACCAACAACACACACACACCTCCCTCTTCTGTCATGAACTGAACTTTAAATCCCTGTCTCCCTCTTCCTCACTTAGCACGGGCCCCCCCCCGTCCACCTTCTGTCACATGTGCAGTCACAGTGTGCACACTAAAACCCAGTGCATTGAAGAAAAAGGCTACAGAGTTGTTTCTGCTTCTTTCTTACATTTTTATTTTTTTTTAACTTGTTCTCTGAGTAGAGGTTACACACAATATGCACACTCAGCAGGAAATCTTAAATTCATAGTTTTAACTTCCCCATCTTCTTCTGTTGATCTGCACTAACTGAAAATTAGTTCAGTGTTTTAACTCAAAGACCTAATTTCTAATTCTGTCCTAAATTTGTTGAAGAATGGTCACACTTGTTTTTCATCACAAGCTTTAGGATACACGTTCAGGTCAGAGTAAAACAAGATTTGCAAAGGAAGCTAATGTAGAATGATTGGCATACTGTGTGTGTGTGTGTGTGTGTGTGTGTGTGTAGTTTTTTTTTTTTTTTTTTTAAAAAGCTGCATCCTTTTTGCCTCTGAGCCATGTGTGTGTGTGTGTGTGTGTGTGTGTGTGACCTCTAGTTTGCAAGGCTCTTTGAAGCGCCGCCATGCTTCACCTCTGAACTTTTAAGCCGCAGGG
>VUQH01037581.1:24690-36785 GCA_015106775.1 Etroplus canarensis | reverse complement strand
CTTGTGCTGCTCCAAACTCGGATGTTATCTGCCATTCACACTTCCTTGTGCCTTCCCTCACTCCCTGATATTCTACATGTGAATGACCAATGGGACCCACAGGTCAAAGCAAACCCCAATCAACCAGACAAAGAAAATGCGGCAGAAGGAGTCATTCAGGCTCCACACTTTTAAGTCTCAGGTGTTTGTATTGTGCAAACAGCGCCCTCCTGATGTAACAGCTTATTTATAGCGACGCCTGTCAGATTTGTTTGGGGTGTGAGTGAGAAAGGTGAGATCCAGCAGCTGAACTAAAGAATGGCATGTAGATCAGAAACCCACAAATGTCCGCTAACGACTGCCTTCATCATACAAGCACGTGCTACTTGTGGCCCGAATGCTTTAAGAAACCGCTAGCTGAGCCCACTGCTGCTCGCGAAATCTTTAACGTACTGTATTTAACAAACCTATGCAGTCAGTGCTTGAACTTACTCAATATGCAGTGCTTTGAACATGGCAGTAAAGCTGAGCCTTGCAGCAGTCAGACCTGAACTCCAGCTTGAATCTCACAAGCCAGCTGCATGTCTGTAAAGGCTGTGGAGCGACCAAGTCCTTGGTTAGAGACAGACATGTGTAGCTGTATGTGTCTTTCTGTTTATCATTTGTGATTCTAACTCAAGAGTAGCACAAGTCTCCAGAGCTCAAGAGTTGCATTGTACTACATCACCCTTCACAGAGCTTGCCCCCTACTGGTGGCTGTGTGTACTGGCATATTTCTTTGTACAGCCATCTTGACTCACTAGTATCAATGAATCCTATTACCTCAAAGGAAATCAAGGAATAGCTTGATTCAGAAAGTGATTCACAAGAATGAAAATGTCCTGTTGAACTTTAGATTTTTTTTTGGGGGGGGGGGGGTTCAGTCTACTGTACACCATTGGAACTCTCCTAACTGCCAGGAGTGCTCTGTTAAACCCCCATTACCTCCATCCAACAGTATTTTCAATGAAATCCTCACTGTCATCATGTTTCCGTTGGGTGTGTATATTCTCACTGATTGTTTAGAAGATGTGCTGAAATGTGCGGTGAAGTGCAAAATGGGAAGGTACTGGGATAGGATTTACCTTTGAGCTTGAGCAGGAGAATGTGGTTCTTCACTAGCATGCTGTTATGATGTGTTTGTGGTTTTAGACCTGCTATAAGGGTTGGGATTATGTCTAAGGAAAAGGTCCACTTAAATCAATTTTATCTAAAACTGTTGCATTGTGATTGGGCTGAATGGGCTTTGTTTTCTGGGGGCTTCTTTTCTGTTTTTTTAAGATTGTATTTTTATTTCTAAATTGTGACGTGGGCTGCAATGTTTTCTGTCATATGGATTAAGAACATTGACTTTATCATTAAATGCCCTTTGTTCATTGATAAATCAATATTTGAACCGATTACACAAATGTCAAACAGAAAAGTTTAACATAGCCAACCTGACTCAGCGCACCATACAGTAATTATCACCTGCCCTGTTTGCTCTACAGTGAGTTATTAATACTGTATAATGGATTTTGTCAAATGCATCATTTATGAATGATCCCCTCCCGCTCTGTTTTAATGTTTTGTGAGACTGGGATACTTTTTTGTAATTTTTTTTTTTTTGGTCAAACTACTGTTTTATTGTCTTTCCTCCCCAGTCTCTGAGCTCTGGTTGATGGCAACCTCACTGAGGGAAACCCAGCAGTTAAGAAAACAGCAAGAACCTCAGGAAAAAAATCCCAACCACCAACACAAACACTCTTTTCCATCGGAGTGAACCTGACCCCGGGGAGTCTCACTTTTTGGCTTCAAAGGACTGTTTACAATCTCTACCTTGATATGCACATGTGGATATTTTGACGATCACTTGATGTTTTTTCTTTTTTCTTATGGTTTGTAAATCTATTTAAAATCTGAATAAAGCTCTTTATTAGATATTGGCTGTCTCTTTTATTTTTTCTTTTATAAGTGGTTGGTTGGTGATTTTAAAGGCCTCATTGGTTTTTGCATTTTTTTGTCTTCTCTTACAGACATTAAAATGATGCATGGGAATATCATTTGAATGAAACTCAGGGTTAGCTCTGAGAGGTAAGATGTTCCTTTAGTTTAAAACTTTTACTGGAGTTAAAATGTGAGGAAAGTGTGTGATGAGCTGTGTACCCTGTAGTCACCCTGCTACACTCAAGAGGGTGGTGGAGACTTTAAAGGATTTTCTGATGCTTTCTGTGCCTTATCTATACAAGTGTGAACTTGGGTTGTGTCTCTTCTAAATGGACATTTTTCTCTTTTCATTCTGTCTGTCTCCTTCCTCTGTTTAGGACGTTCTAACTTGGATTAACTAAGGTAAGAGTCCATCTGTGTGTTTTGTGAATTCTGTTTAAATTAAGCCCTGCTTTGCATGAAATGAGTTCAAATTGGCTCTTTTTTTGCATTTATCATTAAAAAATATCAAGACTGATTTCAGGCTTCAAACTTAACTGTTCTCTAAACACTGGATCACAGAAATCATACTGTTCTGTTAGCCCACATACTCAAGGTTGGCAGGTTAAAGGGGGACTTTTATGTTGTCTTGACCAATGCTTAAAAAATAAACTTGTCATTTATAGTGGGAAAAGGCAAAACTGTTTTGAAAACAAGTAGAATTTACTTCAGGAAAGTTTAACTGCATAAGAAAATACTTGAGTAAAAGTCAGGCTCTCAGCCTCTGCTAGAATGAATTTGACCTTTTGTAGTTTGGAATATTTTAAAATATATATTTCTCTTTATTTATGTTTCATTTTACAGTTTTATCCCAAGGACTTTGTAAAGGCGCAGTGGTTAGCGCCATTGCCTCACAGCCAGAAAGTTCTGAGTTTAAATCCACAGGCTGCCTGGGGCCCATCTGTGTGGAGTTTGCATGTTCTCCCTGTCTTTGCGTGGGTTCTCTCTGGGTTCTCCAGCTTCCTCCCACAGTCCAGATACATGCATGTTGAGTTAATGGGTGATTCTATATTGGCCACAAGTGTGAATGGTTGTCTGTTTCTCTGTGTAAGCCCTACGACAGACTGGTGACCTACTGCCTCTTGCTTTATGGCACCTGGGATAGGCTCCAGACCCGCTGCTTGGATTGGATAAATCGGATAAAAAAAAAAAAAAAAAAAAAATGGATGGATAGCGTTTATACTATTGTATTTATTATACTGTTTACTCAATGAACACACATTACTTTGAATATTTTAAAATATGATTTTGGTTTTAAAACAGAATATTATAGAGATGACTCCAGTTTTTTGTTTTTTGTTTTTTTTTAAACTCAGTAATAAATAAAAATAAAATAGCAATAGTGAATCTCATAACGCTGTTCTTGTACACGACCAGATCTCAGTACTGGGTGTGTCCACCAGGAGCTGCTAATCCTGACAGAGTTGAGACATGGGCCCTTCCTGAATGCTGCCTATCATCCACAGGGGCTGAGGCCTGTTGGTGGTGGTCTTATCTGGCATTTGCCAACTGATTACAACCAAACTGGCACACTACAGCACTCCGGGATGCACCGCCCTCAATCATGCCAAGTGCATGGTGATGTTTCTCATGTGTTAAGCACAGCATCATTACAAATTGCTGCATACTTTACACTGTTTTGCATAGAGAACATTTTTAAATGGATAACAAGACCTTCATTTCTAACTCAATAACAAATCAGAGCTTTGATAAACACAAAATCATTGTAGTGTGAAATCCTTTGGTTTGACTACTCACACTGTTGTGTCTAGACTTAAAGGTGCTAATTGTGACTTGAAAGTGCCAAATTTAACTACAGATTTCACCACTAAGTGACATGTTTGTTTTTTTTTAATGAAAGTGTTTGTGTAGTTGCTCCTGTATTAAGAAACAAGAAAATGTAGAAGTTTGCCTGAGATCATGGTCTTGTGGTGGTGAGCACTCTTGGTAAAAACTTCCTGGTCAGCTGGGGTGTTTCTGTGCAATTTGTGTGTTTTCCCAAAGTATAAAGAAATGCTTGTTAGGTTAATTGGAGGTTATAAATTGAAAAATAAATGAATTCATAAATAAAATGTGCCTGTGTGCCTGTGTGTAGTGACCTGGCAAACTGTTCTGGTGCACCCTGCCTTTCATCCTATGATGGCCGGGATAGATAAGAAAACTGATTTCTGGATGGTTGTAGATCCTGTAATTAACAGTTTGGCAAGTGGCTATGAAATGTTAATCACATCCAGGGACTGTATTATTGTAAGTTGAACTCAGCTGAGCCCAGTCAACCCTCACAGACAAAAGCTACAACCTTTAATATAAAGTTACTGTTATACTATCTTATCCCACAGTTTATGTGTAACTGATGGTAACAAACTCAAAAAAACTGATAAAATGTGATCACTTAAACTCTATTTTTAACCTGGAGGCCTAATCATCCATTGCTGTTTGTTCACGGTGACTCCCTGCTCTCTGGCTGGTATAATCTTTCCCTTCATGGTGGAAGTGGGAAAGCTGGTACACTCTCTGCATGCAGTAGTATACCTACTGCATGCACTTATTCTTTTTGTGCATCATAGCGAGTGGATAGCAATGTATTAAGTGCAACATTTCTCATGGGTGTTGCTTCTCCCTGAGAGTAGAGTCCATTTACAGGTGCTTCAGGCACTGTTTCCTGTCCAATTCACCAGAATACCTGTCACACATCTGTTTCGCCACAGGCATTTCTTCTTCTGGTGGATTCAGGGCGCACTTGATATGACACTGACTCGCTATGCCATCTTGTGGTGAAATCAGTATTACACCAAAGCCCGGGCCGGGCTTCCATTTCATTCATCTTCAGTTTCAAAAGCAAAAGACAGACATTTTGAACCTAACCTCATGGCGGTAGTCTTTCTGCAGCTTATTGATAGCATTAATAAATTCTGGAGGGCAGTAAAATTTTAATTTTTTACAATCAGTGCCTTTAATGAATAAAACTGAATGTACTTTCCATCACAAAATGCCCAGGCATGTCATTAAAAAAATAAAAAAATAAATAAGGTGATGCATTGTGGGCAGTCTCTTAGTCCTTCAAGCTTGGGTCCCAGCAACTTAGGTCAGAGACGACTGGGGAAAAATGTTTAAAACTCCAATATGGTACTACTTAAAAATGCTTCTTCTATTTAGATTTCTTTTTAAATTTTTTTTATAGTTTTGTTTTTTTGTTCTCGTGGTTGAGTCAGGGAAATATACTGTAACACACTGATAAACCTTAAACCTTTGAAATTGCTTGTCTCTTGCTGATGAAACACTCTGTGCACCTTTACTGAAGACAGAAAAGTAGCTCTCATTTGTTTCTAATATGTCCAGCCTGTTGGAAAACAGTCATTTTGGAGAAAAAAAGACTGTGCGTGTTTCTTACAGAAAAAAGGAATGAATTTGATCCTGAAAAAACACTGAGGTAAAAAAGGTGTGTATCCTTCTGTTAGTAACTGCACACCAGAGTGCAATAACTTTTTCTTAGAGGAGGCAGTTTGGTTTCCAGGGGAGTACTGTTACTTATGCTTTCCTCCACTCTACGTTTGGAGTGAAACACAGCACTATTATAATACAATTTAACTGACCCATTTTTTATGTCATCTATGGGCAATTGTTTGAACCAACACCCCCATATTCAGTTACATGTTTGGGAAATGTGACACATTTTTCCACAAGCTTGGTTATCTGTCTTAGTTGTGCTTGTGTTTAAGGAGGATACGTGATAAGACCTATATTATTATTGCATCTGGAAAAATATTTTTCCCCCAAAAAATTGAGTTTGTTTTCTGTTTTGTACCTCTAGGGGGCAGCATCAGCTTGTGTCTTGTAAACTTCAAGGCGTTTGTGAGCAACTGCACAAACCTGAGAAAGATCATTTAAGTCCAAACAATCTTTGACATGATTAGAATGTTTTTGTTTGGTATTTTAAACAGTCACATATTTAGTCTCTTAAATCTTTTCTTGTTTTCTTATCTCAAGCTGTGCGGCAAATTTTTCTACCTTTGTTGGGGCAGCTGTGTGAAATATGCAGAGATGGAGAGTAATCTGGGCCATATTGACCACTTCACCCTCTCATATCAAAGTGCAAATGTATCCTCTGGTCGTTTTCACTTTCCACACCACCCACTGTTCCACTGTAAGTGGACTGCGAGTATAGAGCACATGCTGTGCCCCTATATGTTGCTCCTACACATGACTTATATGGTTTATTAAATCTGTGTTATTCTTCCTGCTAGAAGTGACCACCTTTGGCTGTCTGTAATCTGCTGCTTGAAAATGAAAATCGTTAATCTGAAATGCCAAGAGGGAAGTTTCACCTGACAAAAATGTAGATCAATGTACTTTACTGCACACAGGAGTACACTTTTCATTTTATTAATTCAGCATCTTTCCCATTTATTTGTCTGTGCTCTTCCATACTGCCAGGTCATCTAGTTTCCCCTGACAGCGATATACCATCTTGTCTGTGGAGTCCATGAGATCCGTTTTCTGTGGCAGCAGTTATGACCTTTTACCCTGCGTGTGTCCAATCCAAATGCAAGTTCAGTGGACCGGAGAAAGCAAGACACTCAAATGGTCCTGGCATTTGCAGAATTGCTTCCCACTCTATGGTTTTCTTCATGGTCTGCACAGTGTTTTTGTCTCAAAGGATAATGCTGTGTTTAAACTGCAGTGTATTAAACCAGCTGCTGGTTGGGAGCCAGATGTGAAGGTGGTTTTGCACTGTGTTACTCAGTCCCTCTGCTCGAAGTGGCAGGCATCTGAGCCTGAGCCCTCTGTGATCTGCAGAAGACTAGGCAGCCTGGAGGAGGTGAAGAAATGTGAGATAGAGTTGGTTATTGGGATGCATATGTGTGCATAAGGCAACAGTAGTTGTGTGAAGGGTGGGAACAGGTTGGCAGGAAGGGAGAAAGATGCATTAGAACAATAAAGAGGGGGTGTTTAATCAGGCTTCTTATTGAGATCACCATCTCTTACAAGAGAGATGTGACGGAAAGCATTCAGAAAAACATAATCAACAGGCGAAACAACCCAATAAATAAAGAATTATTTTAAAAAAAGAATCATGAAAAAAATCAGTTAACAAAGCTATAAAGTCTCCAAGGGAATTGAATTGCTGTTTTGAAAAGATTTTGGAATTCATTTCATTTGAATGGTGTACAGTACCTAAAAACACATCTACCAAGGTTAGGGCAAATGTCTAATATGTTTAGTATTAAGTATTTGCTGGATCATGACTTATAGTTACAGGATTAACATGGGGTAAGAAATGTGCTTTAACAGTACAGCGTTATTAATGAATACCATGAGAATGCTGTTGCTTATTTATTGTAAGGAAGTCCATCCAACCTGTTTATACAGAGAACAGAGACAAACATGAAATTTATTATTCCTGATAATAAATCATACTGCACTACCACACACAGGGTTTATCTGCTGTAGTGTTGTTTGGTTAGCACGACAATAATGGGTGTCAGAATCTGTGTGTGTGTGTATGTGTGTGTGTGTTTGTGTATATATATGTATATATATGCATGCGCGCACAAGGGGGGGTCCAAAGTGGAACAATACTATTTATATTATATACACAGTATGGCAATAGGAAAAAGGTCCAGGTATCAAAGGGAGCAGCTATAAAGATAGATGGCCACAGGAGTGATACATTGAGGTGGATGAGTCTATTGCTGAACATGATCTTGTGCCTATCCAGCGTGTCATGAATGAACATAATATATAGTTAGTTAGGCTGTCTCCATTCACTTCAGAGGTTTTCCTTCCTGTAGTCCTTTGATTTCTGGACTCCAAAGACAGTAGAGTGTTTTTTTTTTCCCTCACGGTCAATTTAGAATTGTCAACTAATCTAGCCCCTTTGCATGTCTTTGGACTGTGGGAGGAAGCCGGAGCACCTGGGGGCAACCCACACAAGCACAGGGAGAACATGCAAGCTCCACATAGAAGGGCCTAGAGTAGCCGGCCGCTGGATTTAAACCCGGAGCCTCTTGCTGTGAGACAACAGTGCTAGCCACTGCGCCACCGTGCTGTATATAATATATAGTGAATATAAATCTGAGGGCAGAAAAATGAAGATTAAATATATCACACGTATGTATCAAAGTTCAATGAAGCATAAATACTTCAAATTTAGACAATACTATACTCAGCATACAAAGATAAGACAAGTGGACATGCATGCTAAGAATAAATGCGCACGCACACAAAATGCTGAGGAAAGAAGTGAGTATGCTTGTAGGTACACTAAACCTCCTGCAGAGCTCTCGTGCAGTTTTGCCCTGCCAAGTTTCTGTTTACCAGCCCAAACTTTTCCTTCCTGTCTTTCCAGGAAGCCAGTTGAACACCAGCATAGAAGATGTGTGACTGTGTTGAAACAAACTTTGGGTTTTGTTCATTAGTCACTGCCTCTGTGGTGGTACATCTATCTATCCACTGAGAGAACACACAAACACAGCCACACTGACTCAGCTCTGTATTATTCAGTGTGGCAGGGTGCTTTGGTACAATCAGGTTTGTAATAGCTTCAGTGTTCCTCACATTTTCTGACAGACAGAGTTGTAGGGTTCAGCCCATTAACGAGAGCAGAACAGACGCATTAACCTTTTCTCAGTAGATTCTCAGCCACTGGCGTATTGATCTCATTATTTTGTAGAGGAAGCTGTTAATAGTGAGGCTGGAGTTATGCATGGAGTGGTATGACATTCAAATATTCACCACGAGATGTAGTTTCAATTTTAATGAACCTTTGTTTATGTGGGATTTCTATTCAGTTTTTTCATTGAAGGTGTTGTGTCCAGTCATTGATTCCCTGATTAATCTATAGACAGAAAATGTGACCAGCTGTCAAACTAAACGGCTCAGTCACCCACTGATTTAGAACATTTGTTATGTGATTTTTGTTTTATTAATTTTTCCATATAGTTTGGTTAAGAAACAGAGACAAAGGATAAGATAAAAGTTTAAGGTACTGACAAATGGAAGCCATTGTCTGTTGCACTACTAGTAAACTGTCTCTCTTTAAAACATGCTTTGATTAAAGAGTTTAACAGGTGGTACAGTAGTCTCTATGGTGATAAGTGAGCTTTGACAGGCAGTGGATGAAGGTTCAAATGTGTTTTTGCAATCTATAAGTTAAATGGTCCTTTTCACAGATCATATCAGACGATGACCCCTGTCAGGACCTCTGAAGACGAGATGTATAATTATGTCCACTCCGAGCCAGTGGATGATTTACAAGCCACAGCATACCATCCTTAACTAACATGTGGCAGGAAATCCTCCTCTGTGGCTTCACCTGCTCATGTGTAAACAGAAAAATGGGCGTGCATGCTGTGAATAAATATGTGCACGTTTTGTTGGTGTGTCTCCGAAGGTCAGGATCAGCACTATAAGCTACAAATACACTTTATTTCATGTGTCTGAGAACATTTCTCCATCACCATCTGTGAGTCCTTAACATTTTTTTAACACTTTTTTTAAAAACATGCTCCATCTACAGCTAGGTTCATACATTTTTGGACAGTGATATGTTTTTTTGTGCTTAAATTTTCCTTAGATTTTATATTTAAAATGATTAGTCCAAATTAATTTTGAGCCTCTATAAATGGAGAGTATGTATACAAGTGGTTATAATTCATAAACATTTAATGCAACACTTTTGTTCAACCTCTAGAATTAAAGCTGAATGTTTCCACTTCACTAACACCTTGGATGTTTGATTTAAAATCCACTGTAATGGCGTACAGGGGCAAAATGACAATTGTGGTCAATATCCAAAAAACTTATGGACCTATCCTTCACTACTATATTAGAAATCTGATATGAACACAGATTTGTAAAGCTGGGAAAGTTTGGGCTATCCCACCTGAGAGATTTCTGAATCTGTGCTCTTGTTCTTGAAAGATGGGCTTAGGTAGGAAAGGTGATGCTTTGTGCCTGAGCCCTGAAAAGATTAGGCAATGTTTCATTTCAGATATCATGAACTGTTGACAGACCAGTGTCAGTCAGATTAACATTTTAAAAAAGTACCTACACAGACCTGATGTAGGAGGATGCTTCCACAAGTATTATTGCACATTCTCCCTATGTTCACAACTGTTTAATGTAACAATACCTTAGGATGAATTTTAACAACTATGGTGACCCCCTTGACTTTTCTTGACATTACACCCAATATTTTACTCAACTAGTGATTGACTATCACCCTCAACTAAACTTTTGCTACTTATAGCAGGTACTTGAAGTCTGAGGAAGAGCCTTGTTTGAGCCTTTTTGTCATATCTGCTAAACACTATCTGTCATATCATCAGTGTCACTGTAGGCTTGTTGACATGCTCATGCTTGGCTACTGTGCCTCAGTACAACCAAAAAGCTGAGCTGCGAGAGGGCAAGGCAGAAGCTCTTTAGGAGAAAAAACAAAAATGTAACAGTTTTTAAAAGATATTTTACCAGACAAAATAAACTGAAGTGATTATAACATGGGACATAGAGTAGGTAAAAATAATGCAAAGTCATGAGGATAGGTGCAAAAGAGACCCTTTGTTTATTTCATATATTCATTTCAACCCTTTTGTAACTCCTGTTGACTATAGTCTCCTCACCAATATAAACAAGGGTGTTAAACATGCCAAACACATAAACATCAGAAACCATAATATGGTTCTGCCTGTAGTACTGTGTAATTATGATGCGGTAAACTGCAAACGCATCTCTAGTCCCAGGAAACATTAAAGCTCCACAAAGACATATCTGTGCCTATCAAGACAGCCATAGTTATTATTTACACATGATGACTGTGGGGGGGAAAAAAAGCTTTGGCAAGGCATGACCACAGATTTTGGAGAGCTTTTCAAAAATGTATTCTGTTTGCTTTTTAGAAATAATACAGGCTTGACAGGCTATTAATAGCTTTTTATTTGCTGTAACAGAAGCTGGAGTTCAAAATGAAGTTAAATATAGGCGCTGGTTTACTGTGCTTTCCTCTGTGAGCTCCCAATCAGCTGAAACAGGAAGGGCAACCCGACCCACAACAATCCAGCTCATTTTCCATGTGCGTGAGGCCGAGACATGCAGAGCCGCCGACACCTACTGCAGGTCTGCTCACATTAAATGGCAGTTAATCACTTGTTTGTAAAGCTGTTGCCAGAGTCACCGCACACTGACACACTCATCTGTGCGTTTCTGAGCTGGCGTGCCCGCAGTGCAGTTGCTGCCTCCACGGGCTGCTTGGCACTCCACTCAAAATCAGGCAGTCTGGGCAAATAAAAGCGCCTTTTGTGTTACAGATCAATGAAGTCAGCCCTTTTTTAGACAAACGTATTTGTTGCCATAGCAAAGCTTTCCACGGAGACCAAGAGGTCTCATCTTCAAAAATGAAGATGAGTGGCAAAAAAAGGGTCAGCCTGTAAAGTTAATTGGACCACACAGCGCACAGGTGCATATGCTCCAGGTTGCATTGTCTGAGTGTGCGTTTTTTGTTGTTTTTTTGGTCAGATAGGCCCATTCGTATAAATAGAACTATTTATTGGAACACAAAAGCCCAGTGCGGTGCGCAAAGACGACAAACTGGCCCTTCGGATGCTTGTTGAGCTGACAAATGTCACGATTTTTTTTATTTAAAGGATGCTCATGTCATTTAAAACACAGACAGAATCACGCCGGCTGCTCAAGAGACAATATAGTGGTGGAAAATATATATATTAAACTGTGGTGAAATGATGTAAAGCTGTGATGCCATAGTTTTAAAGCAATTACATATGGCAACGTGTATTTCTGGCTGCATTAAAAAACACCACGGTCTTCAGGTTGCAGTGGGGACGCAGCCTATGTCAGAACCAACCCGTAAGATTCCAGATGCAACTGGTGTGTTTCTAGCTGGTTCTGCTGTGAAACACGGAAACGCACAGTTTGATCTTATTGGTCAGCTGCATCTGTGTGCCATCTATAAAACGCACGACGGGCGCTCCGGAGCTGAGACCGTCTGAGGGCGCAGAGCAGCGCCGCGGAGCGCACAGGCTTATCCAAGAAGACAAACACCTGTTACTGCAGGAGCGAATGCAAAGTGCAAAAAAAAAAAAAAAAAGAGAGTGAAG
>VUQH01037581.1:0-12871 GCA_015106775.1 Etroplus canarensis | reverse complement strand
GGAGAATAAACTGAAGCTATATTTAAACTAAAATGCTTCCTGAATTGCCCCCAGATTTTAACTGTTTGGCCCACTATTGGGTTTAATGCCTGACCAGCTGAGGAAACGAATGTAGTACTTACTAGCAAGCACTACAAACTAGTAGCATATTCCATGGACACGCATTCTTTGTTATTTTTTATAGTGTCGTCATAGATGTGTATTTAACTGGAATACATACTGCAACTAAAGGAGTCACTTCCTGCTAGTCTTCAAAAAGAATAAAGATTTAAGGTATTTCTGCAGTGGCTTCACTTTTCTGACCAAGAAGCTAAATCCATCTTATAGTGACAACTTTTTGGACCAAGCGACAATCTCAAAAATGAAAGCTAACCTAAAAGTATGAAAAACTGTAGTTTCTCTCATGGCCACTAGAGGATGGTGCCAAATGTGAGCTAATCCTCACAGACTCCCATGTTAAAAAGTCCACTTTTACAGCACTAAATAGCACATTTGCAGCCTGGTAAAAAAAAACAAAACAGTATAGTGTCCCTCTTCATAACAACTCTGAGTGGGGTGATTTGTGTGCTTGTGTGTGTGTTTTTGATTTATCCACCCAGATAACGGAGACTGGGGTGTGGTTGTGCTCTGCTGACTGACAGGTATCCCAACACAGGCAGCTGGAGCCAGTTGTTGTCTGCTAGGCCTCACCTCAACTACCTTGAGTCATTTAAACTGGACATCTTCACAGTGTGTGTGCTGTTAGAGACTTTTGAAGCATTTTTAATGGATTATCTAATTTTATGGCTTGCTGTGTAGTACAAACCATCCTGAAAGTTTGTGCTTCAGTTTTAGTAAGAGAAATTCTTGTATTTCATTACAAACCCAATTTCTCGAAAAACTGTGTCATGACGGAGCTCATATTGATCCAAGCTCCAACCACAGAAGCAGTTAAATGGTGTTTATTGCCGAGATAAGCAGGCAAAGGGTTACTATAGCATAGGGCTACAGCAGGTAAGTGGTAAGGTAAGTGACAGATGGAACAGTCCAAGAGGGAGGTAAAAAGCAAACAGCAGTGGAGAGGCACACCAGGAATGGTCTGGAAAAGGAGAAGACGAGAAGGTGAGGTTACTGACAGGACACAAAAACTAATAGAGACAGCTTTAAGGAGCCTGATGTTACTTCTTCATGTAGCTACAACGATCTGGCAATGATGGAGAAGAACACCGATGCTTAAGTACTGCCAGAGGTGACTGATGACAGGTGCGCAAAAGCCACTGCTATAGCTGGTAGGGCATGCCTCCAGGAGCCCCAACCAATCACATCCTGCCAGGAAGAGAGTGGAGAAGGGGAGGGGCACAGGGAATCAGGACCATGACAAGATGAGATATTCTCCAAAATAATCAAATCTAATTCACACAGAATATCTTGCTGAGTTCTATATTTTATTAATTTACAATGTTTCAGCCCAACAGACCTTCTTCAGATATATGGGCAGTGTCTGTAGTCAGGCAATAATATTATGTGAATCATGCACATAGCAACAATTATCTCAAGTGACATCCCTATACATTTTAAACTATTACAAATTCAGAGTAAAAATACACTCTATTCAACTGGAATCTTATATTCAACAGGACAAAAAAAGAACTGATGTACTAATTGTTCTAGGTTTGCAAATTTAGACAGATAGACAGACAGATAGATAGATAGATAGATAGATAGATAGATAGATAGATAGATAGATAGATAGATAGATAGATAGATAGAAGTTTATTGATCCCTCGGGAGTTTCCCTTTGGGAAATGAAAACTTGATATAACATTTAGGCAGCTCAGTCCATGATCCATCGTCTGATTCTCCTGATCACGATACATTTTCAATAAGAGATATTTCTGAACTGACAGTAGGTCAGTAAAGCAGTCACACTCTGTGTCTATGAAGCCACGCTATTGTAGCCCATGCAGAATGTGGTCTGGTATTGATCTGCTGAAATAAGCACGGATGTCCCAGGAAGAGATGTCATCTTACATATCTCATACATATCTCTAAAATTCTAATATATGCCTCAGAGTGACCTTCACATACCTTCACATACATGGAACTCAGCCATACAGTGGGTGCTGACACACCCCCACACCATTACAGATGTTGGCTTTTGCACCTTTCGCAAATAACAGTCCGGATGGTTTCTATCTTTGGCACAGAGGACTTGATGCGCATTTTAAAAAAAAAAGAAAAAAAAAAGCTGAAACGTGGACTCATCTGACCACAGGACACAATTCCTGTCATGGTCCCCTGCCTTCTGGGCTTGAATCCATCCTTGTTTCTCTCTCTCTTTCTCTGTCTACTCTCTATTCTTCTTTCTTTAGGGTTGGGCTGGACTCCAGGTGCGTAATGATCTGGGTGGAGAGGAGGATGCACACCTGTGGCTGGTTGACAGTTACCACTACTTTTAAGCGCTGCAGACTCCAGCATACTCCGACAGAGCATAGCTACTGAACATGCAGTAAGCCAGGCCAACCTAAGTTCACGTTCTGTTTCTTAGTAACATGCTCAAGTTCTGTCTACCTTGTTCATTACAATCTGTCTTTGTTGTCTCAGGATATTTTGGAAACTATCCTAACTATCTTGGGAATGGCGTTTGTAGTCCACTGCTTAGCACTACTTTGCCAATTGTTGGGCATTGCACTTGTGCAGTGTACTAACCAAGCTAGCCAGTGTTAGCCGATTAATAAGCACCCCACCTTTTCATCCATATAAGATAACTTCTGGCTTCAAAAAAATGACCTTGTGATGGCCAAAAATCTACGACTGAAGCTTCAAACTCAGTGGGTGAAGTCACAGTGACTGTGTTCATTTTTATACTGTTTTGGTCAATCCCTATTTGGTCTGGACTGACAAACATTGTGATCCCTTGCATTGTTTATATATCAGCATTAGTGTTAATGCTAAAGAATGAATTATTGATGCTTTAGATGTGTAACTTTTTAGAAAATCGGGCAGCATGTCTCAGTGGTCACAGGTCTGGTGCTTTGAGACAGAAACATTGCATCATTCAAACATTTTCAGCTCTTGAATATTTGTTGATGATCTCAGAATATTTAACAGCTTTGCAGAAGCCACAGCAGAACAAATTCACATATATCCACCCATGGAAGCTGGTGTCAGTGTGACTGATGAAGAATCGTAAGTGTAAGCACTTTTTATCCTCCCCTCCACCACCTCATTTAGCAATTGAGTTACTGCAAACAGCTCTGTCAGCTATGACTGAACATTTCCACTATTTATTATTCAGAAATCCACGAAAGCAGCAGCCTCAAACTAAGCCTTCCTTTCTCCTTATTATTCCCACCCTTTCCTAATTCATCACCCACACTCTCATGCATTTGCAGAAATGCTATTAGGTTTCTCCTCACCAGCTGCATATGACATGGTACCACTGCATTCTCCCGCGCACTGAGGGGAAAGAATGCTTTTCAATATCCTTCATCTGCCATTGTTCATTTTCATTGTCTGCCGAATGTCTCACACAGCTTCTAAATTGATTTATTTATCTGTTTTCTCCTGTGTACGGGGGGATGATGGCAGAGACATAGTGCAGACTGAAGGTCTGGGAATGGGTGCAGGGTTTTGGGTGTAACATGGTGTCATAAGGACCTAGACTCTCTGGGGCAAATTTGATTGGGGTAATTTTCATCCCCGGCTTACTTGACTTGAGGGAGGAAAGGTTTCGGGCTGTTATTGGCTTTGGGATTACTATGGCAACCACAGAAGAGAGTGCTCTTTGAGTGAAGGAATGAGACAAGAGAGAGTGTTTGTCTGCGTGCATGCCTGTGTGTGTACAGTAATGTGAAAAAGAAAGTACACCCTCTTTCATTTCCATTTTTTTACAAATTAGGACGTGATAAAAAAATCATCTGGTCCTTAACATGTCTTAAAATTAGTTAAACACAACCTTAGATGAACAACACCACAACATATTACCTCGTGTCATAATTATTTAACAAAAACTAAGCAAAAATGCAGAAGTAACATAGGAAAAGTAAAACTTGTACACCCTTACTGCTTCCATAGGAATTAAGAGAATAAACAGGTGCTGCTCATCAAATGCACTTGATCAAGTGATCATCAGCCAATGTGACCACCTATCAGAGTGTGACTATCTATGTGCAGGAGTTTTGGTAGTTTGCTGGTCTGGAACATTCAGGTGTGTGTGAACACAACGTCATTGAGGAAAGACATTGAGAGAGCCCTTAAAAAAGCAATAGTTGCTACCCATCAATTAGTCGAAGGTTATAAGGCCATTTATAGTTGAAGTACATCATTCATGAGAGAGCTTATTCACAAGTGGAAAGCATTCAAGACAGTTCCCATCCTTCCCAGGAGTAGATGTTCCAGCAAATTCATGCCAAGGTCAAACTGTGAAAAAAGCCAAGAGTTACATCTGAGACCCTACAGGCCTCAGACCAAATGCCAAGCATGGTGGTGGAGGAGTGATGATTAGGGCTGCTTGTGCGAGGAGCTACTGGAGTCTGAGTGACATAAATAAAGGTGGATTACAATTGAACTTGAAAAAAGTATAGTGGGAATGAATTCTTGTCCTAGGTGTTCGCAGTTTTCTGGAAGTAGTATAACCCCATCCAGAGTGTGAATGCATGATGAACGCAAATAGAATGCCTTTTCTTTTTCATTCAGTGTTTGCTGTTTACTAGAGTGTTAATTATACCAGTCAAGTAAAAATAAAGTTACAGAGTTTCTCAGAGACTGATTTCATTGTCATTGTTTTATTCTGTCCAAAAGAAAATTGGATGGTTCCTCCTGTGCCTTTGAATTGAAGTGAGGGATAAAACAGTTCACACTTGTTTGGAAGCTTTGTTGCAGGCCAACAAGTTGTCATCATCAATCTTCACTTCACCCCATTTTTTTCTGCTACTGCTCTGTGCTCTGTATCTATGAGAGAAACTAACCATAAATATTTGGAGAATGCAGTACAGGCTCTCTTACTGTGCTGAAGCAAAACAAGGGCACATAAATAAGGTAAACTATGTAAACCAAATATTTTGCTTTGAGTGTGATGATGGAGAAGAACAGAGAAGGTCAGAAGGAGATGCACTGTGTCTCTGTGGAACTACAGAAAGCATATATTAGAGTGTCTAGAGGGGAACTTTGATATTTTATGAGGAAGTCAGGAGTGGCAGATGATGAAATTTTCACTAGGAATGGCCAGGATGGACAGGATTAGAAATGAATACATCAGACGGAGAGCTCAGGTTGGGCAGTTTGGAGACAAAGCCAGAGAGGCAAGGTTGAGAGAGTCTGGATGTGCAGAGGAGCAACAGTGGCTATACTGGACAAGGGGTGCTGAAAATGGAGCTACCAGACAGGAGGAATAGAGGAAGACCACAGAAAAAGTTCACTGATGAAGTGAAGGAGGGCATAAGGAGTGTTAGTGTGAGGGGAGAGGATGGGGTGAGATAGAGAGAGATGATCCACGACCCTTAAAGAGAAAAGTTGAAAGAATTTTGAAGTCAGCTAACAGTTGACTAGTTCTAAGGTAGTTTCAGCCAGGAACTGAGCCACCAACCTTCCGTCTGGTGGACAACCTACTCTACCTCTTGAACCACAGCCACCATGGAAACATGCATCTGGGAATCCTAGGGAGACTACCATTCAACTACTAACAAGGCCGAAACCCTTCTTAGTTTCCAAGCTCAAACAAGCTCAGTTGTGCTTAGGCTAAAAGTTAAAGACAGGGTCCATGAAGGATGTCTTTGCTTTGCTTATCACCAAGCTGCCAGCAGCAATAATGATTAGCTGCTGCTCCTTTGCTGGACTGGACCCCAGTGACCCTGTCAACATCTGTTCCCTGAACCTAACCTGTGAGATGGGGTACCATCAACCAGCAGTGCTGCAGCTCAGCAGCTGTGAACTCAAGAGGCACTTTAGCTCTACATTCTGTCAGGGTGAAAACCAGAGAAAACGTGGTATCAAACCAAACCTATCATGTCACTGTTTCCATAGCAACACAGGGAGTGTTTTTCACAGGTGAGGGGGAAATTAAGACTTTTTTCCCATCAAGCATCAGTGTTACAGCAAAGTCTGAAGCTGGTTAAAAAAGCAGCTTTGTGAGTGGGGCTATTAAAGGCTATTAAAGGGTCACCACAGTGGTTAAATCTGCATACGTGATTTGGCACCGATTTTTACACCGGAAGGCCTTTCTGATGCAACCCTCCTATTTATCCAGGCTTGGGATCAGCACTAGGAAAACACTGGTTTGGGACCCTGAAGGCTGGGCTTGTGTCTTCTTCCAAATGTGAACCGTGGTGAGGCAAATGCAATTGTAGCTAAATAAACTCAAACTAAAAACTAAAATTAGGTGAGAAAAACCTTTTAATTAACTGTAATAAAAAATAAAAACTAGACTTTTGATGAAAAATCAAACTAACTCCAGTGATATTGTGTGCTCACAAAACTAATTAAAATTTAAAAAAAATATATAAGAAACTTGTTTAGTTTTAGTCTCTGTCACTTTAGTCAAATTTAATAAGACAGCTTGTCTGATGAGACTTTGTGCATCTTTTGCTTGAGACTCAGGATGCCTACATGACAGAGTCAACTGCCCTCACAAAGTGTTGTGTTTATAATTTCTAATCTTAACACCTTAAATCTTCCAATACCATCCATGTTATAATAATTAAGAAAACTAAAAATAACACTAAAATGAATAAAAACTGAACTAAAACAAAAAATGTTCAAATAATAAAATCTAAACCAAAACTAGCAAACACATTCAGGAAACTAACTGAAACTTTTTGAAAATGAACATCAAAATGAAATAGAAATAACATAAACTAATTAGAAAATACAAGATAATAATAACTCTAATGCAAATCACCACACTAAACAAATTGAGAACTATGCAAATGAATAATCAGTTTACTATCAGTTATTCCACTGACTATGTTCTTGAAAACTTTTAATACAACTCTGAAAAATCTTATTCACAAGTTACAAGAAAGGAAAATATTCACAACTGAAATGCTGGAGACAATGACTCATGTTTAGATGATGTGTCATAAAATTATGAAATTGAATAAGTTGCATCTCTGAAATAGGAAGACTGAAAAAGATGAAGCAGCAGGCTACAGCTTTTGAAAAGCAATCAATATTCATTGTGCCCCTCCTACACCCATCTCACTCCTTTATTTACCATCATCGCTGTAGGGGAAAGCAGTGGTGGTGCAGAGATGAAAAATAATGTTCACATTTGTCTCCTCTTATTTGTCACTGGGAAATAAGACAGGAGCTGCTCTCCTCTTTGACCAAAAAAAAGGAAAAAGAAAATTGCCACGTCTTCCCTTTACTAAGAAAACACAATGAACTAGATAGAAGGAAATGAGGGTAGTTACATTAACTAGTCATCAACACCATGTAGACAAAGCAAGGGCTATTTTTTTTTCTTCATCGCTCATCATATTAGGATGATATCAAGGGAAGTGCTGTAGCATTTGTTCTCCCACAAAGCAGCAAATTATTCATCTCCTCCGTCACACTAACAACTTCCTGACATGATGTCCCTATAAACAAAAGCACGTGACACAGTTTCACCTCTGAAGTGCTTGTTCACGACCTCCACCTTTTACAACACGTCTCTATTTAAACCTCCATTTCTCCTCTTCACAGCTTAATAAGTAGAACAACAGCTGTCTGATTAACACTTTAAATCTTGACCATGAGTTGTCTGAATGTTCGCACAAGCTGAGATGAAAGAGGCTCTTTTTGCGCATTTGATTACGCAGAATATTCAAAGACAAAAGCTGCTGCACAGACAAAACTGTGTGATCAACTTAAAAGGTAGTTTGAAAAAAATAATAATTGTGTGACAGAGTCAGCAGGAGGCCATCCGCTTGTCAAGTCTGACGTAAAAGCTGTTTCCGGATCAAATTGCTCCTTCAGATACCAAAAGCAAACACTTTTACAGCATTGAGGGTTAAAAAAATAGTGAGTAGTTCAGCTTTTCTGCCATGTGTTATAAAGAAGCATAACTTCTGTTATACATAGTATTCTATAGGTTGAAGAGATTTAGATGGCATTGTGATCTGTAGTGAGAACAGGGGGCAGGTGGAACAAATTCTAGCGGTGGAGGTATGCACTGAAGAGAAGAGGAATGAAACTCAGGAGACAGAAGACAAAGGGTATGAATCAGAGTGAGGCAGGTGGAATGGTGAAGATACAAAGAGTAGAGATGGCAAAGACAGATGAGCTTAAAGAGCTGGAGTCAACCATCCAAAGCAACACTCAGTGCACAAGAGAGGTGAAGAAGAGAGTTCAGCTGAGATGAGAGAAGGATAGAAGAAAGAGTGAAAAAGGAAGGTTTACAAGATGGTTGTGAGACCTGCTATGATGTATGGTCTGGAGACGGTGGCACTGACAAAAAGCACTTTGTAAGTTAACAGACTCATCAGTATTACAACTTTATCATAAAACATGGGAGGATTTGACAGATTACAACTGTATATTCCATTAAATTAATGTTTAGATGTGTGGAGTACAGTTTTAGTTTTTATCCTTTCACTGTCAGCTATTTAACAGCCTGAGAGCAAATAAAAAAGAAAAAAAAGCACAATTTGGCAATAAGGCTTAGTCTACATGCAAATATGTCCACAAGTACAAGTACGTGCCTTGTTTTCTGATCATATATGAAGACTTACAGAACAATAGCATAGTTATAGAATTGATTCCAGCCAAGAAGGGAAAAAAATCAAGGAATCAAGTTACTCTAAGAATCTATATTTATTACTGATGCATATCAAGGAAAGCCAAAGACTTTAGGCACTCGTAGAAAAATGCAGACCTTCCTATCTGCACACAGAGGTCTGAGGGATCATTCAGGGTTGATGACACTATTTTCCAGAGAACTGATTGGTCAGTAGGTGGTGATTTCATACCTGGGGTCTCATCTAGGCTTCCTCCAGAACAGGTTAGGTATACAGAATAAGTTACCATAAGAATGTACCCTGGTAAGGTGTGAACTACTTTCTTAACACTGAAAACTCAGCGTTAACCCTAAAGTTACCTGAACAAGCCCAAATCCTGCTTCATAGTTCAGACCTCTGTTTGGATGCCCTCTAACTGCTAAAGTACTGAAAACTGCTTCAATCCCAAGCACATAAAAATATATATCAGTACAGACAGGCAACTTTAACACTGGAGTAAAACTAGACAAAACCCAATGACAGAAGCATATCAAGACACTAAAAATAGCCAGATTGGAATGGCACTTTGTATACAGATAAGACAAGAAGTAGAGATGATGGAGGAGAAAGTCGACTAAAACCAGAGTCACGCCACCTACCTCTGTGTGTGTGTGATGGTTACCCTGAACTGCTGCAGCATGACTTTGTGTGCTGTCTGCATAGCATTGCTGCTGCAGAGTTGCTGCTGTTAGCGCAGAGAAACTACACACAGCAGAAAAAATACTGCCCTTTACTATGGATGGGAATTTATAAGATTTTACTGATACCACTGTCACTATCTGTTCTGCTTATCAGTCCACTTCTGTATGGAATACTGATAAATTTTCTTTGTGGAAAAACATAGGTTTACACAGGTTTGCTGCTTTATTATCTGTGTTGAATTGGCTGTAACTTTCAATAGAAGAAGGAAGAAGAAATCATACAGTCTATATTTGCCTTAATCTGTACACCAGCTGATCAGCCTTAGGTGTAATCCAGTTTGATCCATAAGTTTTAAGACAATGACATTTTTTTTTGTAATTTTGCCTCTGTACACTGCCACAGTGGGTTTAAGTCATACAATCAAGATGTGATTGAAGGGCAGATTTTTAGCTTTTAATCTGAGGGGTTTGACAAATGAATTGCATTCATTGTTTAGGAATTTCAGTACAGCCATTTTTACAGATAGACCCACATTTCCAGAGGCTCAAAATTAATGGGGCAAACTAACAAAATGTATATGTAAGTATTGTTTTTAATACTTGGATGAAAATCAGTGCTAACCACTACACTATGGTTACCACTGTCATCTCACAGCAAGAAAGTCCTGGGTTTGAATCCACTGAACAGCTGGAGCCTTTCTGTGTGGAATTTATATGTTTTCCTAGTGCATGGCTCTCTCTGGGTACTCCAGCTTGATCCCACAGTCCAAAGACATGTACGATCAGGTAAACTGGCTATTCTAAATGGGTAGGTAGGTAGTTAGGTAGGTAGGTAGGTAGGCTCTTGTCATTGTCATTGTCATTTTAAGCACATACAGGTGATGCATGAAGCAAACTAATGTTTCTCCAGGACCATGGTTCTACATATATGGCTAAGGAACACATTCAGTTAAGAGACACATTAGTGATAATATAAACAGTGCAAAAGAGGATATTTAATTTAAAAAAGTGGTGACAAAAAAGACAAGCATAAATTGGCCATGGGTGTGAATGTGAGTGTGAATGGCTGTTTGTCTCTCTGCATTAGCCCTGTAATAGACTGGCAACCTGTCTAGGTTGTACCCTGCCTCTTGTCCTATGACAGATAGTTACATACGGCTTTTCTACCTCTAACTGAGCACTCAAAGTGCTTTTTACTACAAGCCTCTTTCACCCATTAACACAGAGCTTTATTCTATGCCTTTACAGTAAGTGCTTTTTTTAAATGATTGTGCACACACTCACATGCCAATTGATGCATTGGGTACAGTATCTGACCAAGGACATTTTGGAATGTGGATTGGATGAGACAAGGATTGAACTACCAACCCTCCAATAAGCAGATGACTCCTCTTCCTAAGCCACAGCCATCCCAATGGAGCATGGTGTACATGGCTGCAATTCCTAAAAAGTCAATACAATTCTTTTGCTAAGCCTCTTGAATTAAAACTGAAAGTTTGCATGTCAATCACATTTTCACTGTTGGATTTAAACTCCACTGTACTGGCAAAACACAATGTACAGTTAGCCTACTAAGCAAACAGTTATCACCTGATCTCAGCCTGTGAGAGAGTTAAGACAGAAATGGAAAAGAAGATTGCTGTACAGTTTTTTTGTCTTGTAGAAATACACATTAGCATTGCATTTATTTAAATAGATTATGATGGTAAAGCGCAAACTAGTATAACCCAGAAAAACAGCTATCCTTTGCTGTGAACATGACATACAGTCTCTCCAGACTCCACAAAGACAACATGTTGAGAATGCATACAAAGGAAAATAACAGAAGACATGGTGAAGAATTCAACACGGGCCCTATTCACACAGGACTACTCTTATCTGGAAATCTTTTGTATACCTGTTCAACTGCTTGTTAACATAAATATCTAATCAGCCAGTTGCATGGCAGCAACTCAGTACTTTAAAGCATGTAGACATGGTTAAGACAACCTGCTGAAGTTAAACCATGCATCAGGGTGGGGAAGAAAAGAGATTTAAGTGAATTTGAATGTGGCAGGATTGATAGCCTGAGTATTTCAGAACTTACTGAGCAACTGGGATTTTCCAGTCCCATCTTTAGGGTTTACAGAGAATGGACTGAAACAGAGAAAATATCCAGTGAAAGAAAATATCCAATGAGTGGCAGTTTTCTTGGTGAAAATGCCTTGTTGATGCCAGAGATCAGAGGAAAAAGGCCAGACGAATAACCAGTTGTTACAAGCAAACAATGCAGAACAGCATCTCTGAATGCACATCACACCTAACCATGCAGCCACTCTTGTCAGCAAAGAACAGGAAATTGAAGGTACAGTACAATATATAGTCACAAAAATGTTGCCTGGTCTGATGAATCTTGGTTTCTACTGTGACATTTGGATGGTGGGGTTAGAATTTGGCACAAACAGCATGAAAGCATGGATCTGTCCTGCCTTGTATCAATAGTTTTAGCTACTGCTGGTGGTGTAATGTTGTGGAGGATATTTTCTTGGCACACTTAGGGCCCCTTGGTACCTACTGAGCATGGTTTAAACACCAACAGCAACAATGGTTATGGTCAGCAACAATACCTGAGTATTGTTGCTGACCACCTCCATCCCTTTATGACCACAGTGTACCTGTCTTCAGATGGCTGCTTCCAGCAGGATAACGCTCCATGTTACAAAGCTTAAATCATCTCAAACTGGTTTCTTGAACATGACAATGACTTTACCGTACTCAGATGGCCTCCACTGCCACCAGATCTTGATCCAATAGAGCACCTTTGGGATATGGTGGGATGTCAATATGTACCAAAATCTGTGAGAAATGTTTCCAACATACTGTTGAATCTATGTCATGAAGAATTAAGGGACTTCCCTGAAGGTAAAACACCTGGAGGTAGCAAAGTGTACTTAAAGAAGTGATCAATGAATGCAGGTTTCTGACTTATTGTTTGGATCACAGGGCTTATTGAACAATTAAAGTTTTGTACTGAACCAAATGCTAACAATATGTTGATATGCAGAAGGCCTATTACTGAGACTGAACACAGAGAATGTAAAAATGTGACTAAAGACAGACTACTGAGTGATGAAAGAGAGGAAGGTGTGTCGAGACGAATTGTTGAAATGCCATGAATGCACCCTAAATTACTAAGAAATGGTGCACATTGATCTGCCATCAGCAGGTTTTTGAGCTGCCTGTTATGAGTTTCTTTAGCTCACAGGTATGATGATCTGATATTCAAGACCTGAATAAACATGCAGGGCTGTTAGGCAGCGGAGAGGCTTTAGTCCACTTTCATGAAGGAATCTTTACGGTTTAGTGGTTATCCAGATTGGATTTTAAGACTTGACTTTGAACAGACAACCTCAGTTCCCTGTTCTGGAGAAATCATCAGCAGGTTGCCCACGCTGAAACAAACACTGTTTGCAGTCCAGATTAATCAGTCCTGATAAGAGGACGAGAATAATA
>VUQH01037580.1:10797-29027 GCA_015106775.1 Etroplus canarensis | reverse complement strand
GGCGATGATGCACTGAGGTCATGTATTTTACTGCACTGTACAGCACGTGCCACCAGAGGGCAATGTTACAGGACTAGTAACAGAAATGTAAAACAAACACATGCCTCTGCCCGTTTCTGGGGTTAGTTTAGGCGTAGTACTGATGATCAAATTGAGCCAGCCTCATATTGCTGCTTTATCTTGAGAGGAATTCCTTCAACTTCAAAATTATAACTACAAAAGCCAAAAACACATCCCAACACACTCCATGGTCCTCCCTCAAGAGTCTTATGGAGGCAGTTGAAAAAGATCATTTCTAGACTTAGTGTGTGTGGAGCTGTTAATGCTTCTCTGTGTATTTCTGATGAGAGGAGACAGACAGACGGACAGACAGACACTGGGGAGTTTATTCCTGCCTCTATTACAGAGACAAATTAATGCAGATTTTATCAGCAGGAGCACAGACCCACGTTAACCTTGTTCACACATGAACAGGTGATTATAGACTGATATGAGCTGAACAGTTAATAAACATAATAATCATGATACACTGGCAAAAACACAGAGTCCTCTGCTATAGATTCTCTCATCAAGAACTCAACTTTTTATCAATAATACCATTCTATATCTCAGCCCACAGTGAAAATTAGGAAGGTATGGGGGTATTTGGCTAAAGAGCCTGAAAACAATGGAGTTTTTTCCCACCTCCATACAGAGAAGATAAATAAACATAAAGGGTGGGGTTTAAATGCCACTTTCATGGTTATGATAATCAGGTATCATTTTAATGCCATCTTTTTTTCCTGCCCTGAAAGAACTAAACTGTCAGGACACATCTGTGAGCTCCAGGTTTCAGTTGTTAAAGTACAGTTGCATGCATAAGTTTATGGACAGCATCACAGTTTCTGTATCTTTGCCTCTGTACACCGCCGCAGTAGAATTTAAATCCAGATCTCATTGAAGTTCAAACTTTGAGCTTTAATTCAAGAGGTTGAACAAAAGTATTACTCAGCTACTATTTAGGAATTACAGCCATTTTCATACACAGTCCGCTAGATGATTTGCGTTCCTGGATCTGCTCCCATTTTTGTGTAATTAAAAAAGAAGAAGTGAACCGAGATGAGGAAGGGAAAAGATTTAATGTTTAGTTTCTATTTGTTGGCAGTTTGTAGTCAGAGGAATATTGGCCAGTCACATTTGAACAGGCTTTGGTTCCATGAAGATCAAAAGATAAAAGTCACATTTGCTGAAATGTTACTTAAAACCCATCAGCTGTTGTCCGTCTGATTGAGAGGTTTGGTAGGTCGACCTGCTGAGTGAGTTCTGTTTGTTAAAATGATAACATCTGATGATGAAGAGTTAACATCTGCCAGTTTAAGGATCTGAATTAAGATACTGTGCAGAGCCTCCCAGACCAAACTTAACTTTATCTTATTTTAGCCAAAGCCAGAGCTAAAGCCACCATCATAAACCAGGTCCTCACTTGGTGCAGTCGTGATGCTTTGGTCCCCAAAAGTAAGTCAAAACCCCAACTTGTGACTGTCTACATATTTATACTGGGCTTATGTCCCCACTTGTAAACTAGAACAGATACACATGCACAAACATGTTAACATGTTGTACAAGGAACAAGACGGCGTAAATGACCGCAAAGAGTATGAACAGACTTAAGTGGAGAGCAGTATGCAAGTGGTTGTTCTCAAGTCTACTTGTTGTTCTTGTAGATCCCCCCAGCACCTCCTAGACCTGACTTTGATGCGTCCAGAGAGAAGCTGCAGAAGTTGGGTGAAGGGGAGGGATCCATGACCAAGGAGGAGTTCACCAAGATGAAGCAGGAGCTGGAGGCGTGAGTCAGCACAAACGAAAAAGTTCCCTCCGCACAGATGTTTCCAACACTGACTGCTGTGTATTGTCACTTAGGGAGTACCTGGCCATCTTTAAGAAGACCGTAGCCATGCACGAGGTCTTCTTGTGTCGTGTGGCGGCTCATCCTGTCCTCAGGAAAGACCTTAATTTCCATGTCTTCCTGGAGTACAACCAGGATGTGAGTATTGCACTGGATTTTCTTAGAACTGACAAGAGCAGCTTGAAGGTCCATTCTCATAATGATTAGACAGCCCAGAATTCCTACGTGGAAATGAGATGAGGGTTAATCAGTCACTGACAGAGAAGGAGGAGGTGACATTCCTGTTTTCTAACAGTCAGAATGGACTCTGTAAAAGTAGCAGGAAAAGAAATATTACTAGTAAGACATGAGGTTTTATTTTCTGACAGTGAAGTTATAAAAACAAGAACAGAGAACCAAAGATGGAACCTTGTGGTGCTTCATGAAATAAATCTCAACAGAAAAACAAGGAGTATGTTATATACCTCCTGCCTGTGTGGTCCATATCACTGAGAGTGATTTTTTTTTTTTTTTTTTTAATGTTTCATTCCCAACAGCTGAGCGTACGAGGGAAGAACAAGAAGGAAAAACTGGAAGATTTCTTTAAGAACGTGGTCAAATCAGCAGATGGCGTTCTGGTGGCTGGAGTCAAGGTGAGGACCCAGGAATCAGAGCTTTCACCAGATGGTCCTTTTTATGTGGGACTGCACAGCATTTTGACCCTTTGTCCCTTGTCACACATCTTGAGACAGTCTCCCACATTTTGACTGGCTGTGCAGGACCTGCACTTTTTGTAAGTCTGGTCTTTACCTGATGCGTATGAAGAAAACAGGGAATGGTTTTCATTAGTAAAGTGAAGGTTAGTCTGTGGAATGGGATGCCCATCAGGAAAAACTCAAAGTCACCAGGAAGTCGCGACAGAAAATGAAGCAGCAGTATGCACAGAAAAATAGTTCTTGTCTCTTTTGCTAGAGTTATTTTTAAGTTTCACACAAGGGAAAATGGGGCATGAAGTGAGACAGTAGATGTGTGCTGTAATTAAAATTGCTTAAGTGGTCATATATGGCTCAGAAAAGGTATGCTAATCTTTGGATGGATCCCTACTAAAACCCAGAGACGGTTGCAAGACAACAGGAGCTGAAATAAGAGTGAATACATGAGACCATACTAGCAGCTTTCTATTTACTAGGCCCTCTGGTGGATCCTGCTGGGACCTCCAAAGGCAACTGATCCTCCAGGTACCTGGATATAGGCAAAACCTGAGGTAGCCCCCCCAGTAAAGGAGTGGCCTCAGAGAGTGGACATGGCCCTTACGCCCCTCTCTTTCCCTCACAGTATATTCCCACACAATCTGGCTGACCAGGCTGACCCTCACAAGAGTCTTTGCTTTATATTGTTACTCTGCTTGTTAAAATAGAGGCAAATTAAATACTACACACTTGATGTTTTTGCTTTCTTTTATTAAAGCCGTTATTACATGATGAAACATCCAACTATTATTATTTGGCAAAACGCACAACAGAAATGGCAATGTCTTAAACATAAAAGGTAATTTACACTAAAATAAAATGAAAAAAGCTTCAATTCCTCCATCTATTCAGAGAGATAATGAAGCAAAAACCAAAGAAGCAAAAAGAAAATGAACAGCAGATCTGCCATTTAATCACAATCTTTTCCTTAAATATCATCTTTAACTACTTCCAAGCAGTGCCCGCAAATTAACCAAAAGAGTAAATAAAAGCAAAGCTACCACAAAGCAGAGTCTTATGTTTGTTTCCACACAGGACACGAACCGCTTTCTCCTGGTCGACAGGCTGAAGACCAACGTTTGACTGCTGGTAGAAATAAGTCTTTATTGTTCATTAAAGATTTTAAGGGCTGCCCACTGTGAGTGCAAAGAGAGAGACAACCCAGAGCGCAGTGAAATCCTACGAGTTTAAGCATTTCAGCACTGAATTATAACAACTGTTGTAATTTAGGATGTAACAGTACACAGAATTAACACGTTTTGATGAATCCCTCCACTTGTTCGACAAGAAAAGGTTGATTTCACTGATTAATAAATAATAATAATAATAAATCACTGTTTGACTGGCACAGTGCCCAATGAGAGGCAACCTCCATAAAGTGAAGCCAATGTGGAAGTGCCAAAAACTAGCTCCAAAAGTTAGTTCCCACAGAGTGTTAAAATGTCCTTTACATCAAAAGAATTTACCACCTGGTATAAAAATATGTTCTGGTCTCTGTGGATAGTTTTCAGACATCATAACGATAGATGTTTTTTGTTTTTTTTTTCATTCAGTTTTTTTAAACACTAGCTTAAGATGTGTGACTCCTTTGACAGGTTCACTGTCACCTCACAGAAGGTCCTGGGTTCAAACCCAGGCAGGGCCCTTCTGTGTTGAGTTTACATGTTCTCCTGGTGTTTGTGCAGGTTTTCTTTTGGAGCTCCGGTTTCTCCAGCCATGGAAAAACATGCCAGGTTAATGTTGTCTCCGTCAGCCCGGGACATGCTCCCAAAAGAAATTCTAAACCTCCAGAGTTCACTTTGCGGTTAAATAAAAATAAATTGACAGGTTTTCAGCACAGGATATTGTAAACTTTACATTAAAATCCAAAGAACTGTGTGTCTCCACCATGTTTGGACTGTTTGTACTTTTGCAGCATTTGCTGTATGCTGCAGACTGTGCAAGAAATTTGTGCTTAGATTTTGATGAGTGAAATTCTAGTACTTTGTCAGTCTGTTACTTTGCATAAATTAGCAACTACGTGTATCTGGGTGTTGCACCCATACAGTTTATGAATGTATATTGCAAACCTGCTAGTGCTCACTGACAACTTAGCACTCCAGCTTCTTGGCTCAATATAGTAACTTCTGCAACAGCCGAATGCTAACAGTGAAGCTTTAAAATGTGGACCAAAACAAATACATGACATCACTGTGGGTATCTCCATCTTTTATATACAGTCTATGTGTCTATCTAGCTTTTTAGCACAATGCTAGCACTCTATACCCAACAGACAACCGCTAGTGTGTTACAAAAACATCCCTTACGCACTAGAATTTTAGTTTCAGATGTGCAGATATGTCAACATCAGTCAGCTTGTGACAGGAACAGTATGGCTCACAGGGTACACCTACGCATGTACTGCTACACCCTTATTTGCAACAGTAACAGAAGTACCGAAGAGATGAGGGAAACCCAAAAAGAATAAAACAAGGCGATGAGCAAGAGTTCTAAGCTACACAAAGCAGATGTGTTACATTTTAGACCAACAGTCGCACACTAAAGCACCTCCCTTGTATTTTCCCAAGGGGTCATCACAGCAGATAAATCCACAAAGGCAGTCTGGCAGAGACTTTCCACCAGATGCTCTTCCTGATGCACCCCTTCCATGGTTGGAACAGCTTGTGTCCCCACCTGGACTCAAACCAAGGACCTTTTTCTTTCAAGATGAATGTGTAAACCACTGCACTATAGAGATACCAACCATGACCAGTTACAAATTGGCTCAGAGTGACAACAATTCAATACCTACTAATACAGACTGGTGTGCTTGAGGAATGAGTGCACAGTATTTGATCTGAGAACAGTACTCATTAAACAGTAAACATGATCAATCACCACACAGGAATTCTAACAATGGAAAACCATCATGAGAAACCTTTGTGACGCAATGGAAACTTCTTTCTGAGGTATTTTGTTGAGGAGGAATGAATCAGTATCCAACATCAGTCGGGCAGAAACACTGTCACCACTAAACTACAGATCACCTCTGCAGTCACTAAAACTGCTCACATTCCATAGAGTTGCTCTTCATATCAGGTTTATAGTTCTCAGCAGCCTTCATCACACTGTTGGCACATAGCAAACGTGCAACAACAGCTTCTGCCTCTCTGGTTCATAAGATGGATGGGAAGGTGAAGCTGTGGCATGTGACTGCTTCACTGCTTTTATTCTGATGAAGATTTTTCTTTCTATTCTTCATTTCAATGCAGCATCAGGGTTTGGGAGTTTGGACCAAACTATTTGGTGGTATTTTGTGCTGCCTGTAAGACATTATGCTTAAGATGAAACAAGGTTGATGAATGTAGAGGCCATGGTGAATAGGCAGCTCATGATACTTTCAGACCCTCCTATCTGAAGCTCAAGACAAAATGAAAGAACGTAACAGATACTATATCACGGTGGTTTACTGCAGGTAAAGACTATAGATTCTAGTTCTACATGTTGCCTCATGTCAGTAGCTGGAGGAGGAGCCTATTATATACAAAGAGTGAGAAAACAAAAACTAAACAACACTAAATCCAGATGCCACGTTCAGTAAAGTGTCTGTCGGCCATCGTTTCATTTAGGTTTCTGCACCTGTGCTGGCTGGTCAGTAGCTATCTCTGTGCACCGGTCTAACCACACTCAAGGTGAGTTTAGACATCTTTTACATTCTATACATCCATCCAGTTTCCACCATTCATCTATGTCCGCCATCTCTTCTGGGGGGGACACTGAGGTGTCCCCAAGCCAGCCAAGGGATGGAATCTCTCCAGTGTGTCCTGGGTCTGCCCCCTGCCAGCAGGACATGTCAAAAACACCTCACCCAGGAAGGGTCCATGCCTGAATCACCTCAACTGGTTCCTTTCATGTGAAGGAGTACCAGCTCTACTCTGAGCCTCTCCTAAATAACCGAGCTCCTCACCCTTTCTCTAAGGTTGAGCCCACACAGCCTTCAGAGGAAACTCATTTCTGCAGCTTGTGTCCAAATGTGTTTCTTTTCAGAGCTTGTGGCCATAGATAAGGGTAGAAACGTAGATTGATGGGTATGTCAACAGCTTTGCTTTTACACTCGGCTCTCATTTAACCACAACAGACACGATACAGTGTCTGCATCACTGCAGACGCCACACCAATTCGTCTGTCGATCTCCCGCCCCGAGACACTTAACTCGTCCCAACTTGTCCCCGATCAAGAGTGGGCATTCCACCCTTTTCTAGCTGAGAACCACGGCTTGGACTCAGAGGTGCTAATTCTCATTCCTGCCACTTCACACTTGGCTGCAAACTGTTCCAGTGTGAGCTGGAGGTCACCGCCTGGTGAAGCCAAAAGAATCACACTGTCTGCAAAAAGCCGAGAGGTGATCCCGAGGCCACAAAAGTGGAGACCCTCTGCCACTCTATCAATTAAAAACTATGAACAGAACCACTGAGAAAGTGACAGCCCTGGGGGAGTCCAACACTCACTGGGAAAGAGCCTGACTTACTGCCAGCAATGCAAACCAAGCTTTCACGGCAGCTGTAGTCACAGCGGTTAATGCCTCTCACATTCTACTGGCAACTTAAACCAATTTTAAACTAACAATCTTATGCATTGCACCTTTTGCGCAGTACAGTTGTATGTCATGTGTGTTGTCTCCCCACACAATGTAACACTGGGATGTGACTTCTTTTTAACGGTTCAGACTTTAGCAATAAAAAATCGTATTTCCCCAAAATGCTGAAAAATGTTTTTTAAATGAACTGGAAAGATGGACATTAATCTCAAGTCTACATGTGAAGTATAGTGCTGAAGTCAGGTCACAGTTAATTTAATAAAGTGGAAACAGGATGAAACCTGGCTCTGTACTGCAAAATGTTTAAGATGGAGTTATGAGCCTGACGTCGTTACTATAGTGCAGCCAGATGTAAGGAAGCACACGTTTTAGGTCTGATCTCTGCACTACAGACCATACACTGTGCAGTGCATACAGGACAATCAATTTAGTTAATTTCAGGACATTCAACTTCCAACAATAATAACCTTAAATAAGAATGAAACAACATATTGAGTAAATTCAGTACAGTGATGCTAAAATCTTGAGGTAACACACTTCAAAATAAAAGATCAGTTTAAAAAAAAGATGTCCAGAAGTGTCTCAGTGTAGAAATGCCAGCAGAGCAGTGAGCCAGTGTAGCATCATGGAGCTTTTTACCCACAGAAACAGTTCGTACATGGAGAGTTTCCACAGGCTGAGTGACTCCGCCAGTGTGATCTGCAGACGCCGCCTCCTGGTCTGAGCTTTACTCCTCTTGTGCCTGTCAGCCAGAGCAGCAGAAGAAGGAAAAGGTTCTGGGTCTGGCACAGTTTGGGTCAAATAATGAGGATTTGCTCCAGATGTTTCTTACAATCTCCTAATGATCAATAACAAATCACACAGAATGGCACCAGAGATCACCCGTTTAAATGACTGCCACACTTTTCTGGGGAGAAAACTTGATCAGCACTTGAATCAATGTTCTTTGTGATTTCCATTTTAAAAATCAGCTTCAAGATGTTAAAGAAAACACTGTGGGTTGCAAAAGTATTCACCTCCCTTAGCTCTTTTCTTTTTATGTATTAAACACAAAACAGTCTAAATTGGCTCAGTCAAATGAAAAAACATTTTAAACTTATCTAACAAATAAAAAAATGAAAAATGGGGTATGTATGTATGAAGCCCCTAAATAAGGTCTGGCGCTACTATTGCCCTTCAGAAGACACATACTTTGATCATGTGACACTTAGATTAAACATAAGTGTCCCTTTCTATCTAAGTATATATAAACCTGTTCTGAAAGGGCCCAGAGTCTGCAGCACCACCAATCAAGAGGCACCATCAAGGAAGTCACACCATGAAGACCAAGGAGCTTTCCAAACAGCTCAGGGACAAAGTTATAGAGAAGTACATACCAGGTTTGAGTTATTAAAAAAATTACTTTTGCAAACCCCTGTCATCATGAAAAGTGTAGATAAGTAATAGCAAACTTTTATCACAATGCTTTTTTACATAAATGCATTTAAATTAGCTTGAGTATGCTTTTTATTTTATGCTTAAAGGATAATACTAGTTTATTTCAACCTATTTTTAGCAGTAATATCAGACCTTAGGAACAACTTCCCCTAATCTCTACAATGGAAGGCTTAGCATGACCCATGGAGCCACAATAATACAGAATGGGGATATGCAGTCAGATTTGAAATGAACTGGAATTAAACTTAATATGAGGAAATGTACTTTTTTAAAATACCAAAATGACAAAATGCTCACTGACATGGCGAACAGCTAAATGTGAAGAGAAAGTGTGCAGATGCAGTGTAAGCTGCATGTGAAGGATGACAGTGTCCATTAGAGGTATAAAAATGAGACAGCACAAACACTGAACAGTGGAGGAAGCACTGCAATAACTGTCAGTGCAACCATCTTTTAGTTTAGTGTTAAGAAGACCCATTATTGTTTTCCTTATACAGTGCTAATGTGGTGATCCTTATAAATCTCCAGGTCCTGACAAACTCGATCATCATTATCTTAAACTGGCTAGAGTTGTTATAGCAGAACCATTATGTTTAATCTTACCCCATCAAACAATGAGAACCCTGATATATGAAAATCTGCTTCTGTTCTCCCTTTGTTAAAAGGAGGCAAACCTTCAGTTGTTAACAACTACAGACCAACATCTAAATGGTGTGTTTTAAAAAATGCTCGGTGAATGATTAGTGAACAACTAAAACATTTTTTGGACAAAATTTCACTGCTAGTCATTCTTTCCCAACACCAGTCAGGTTTGAGAAAATATTCACAATATTGGCTTATCTGAGAATGCAGTAAAATGGTTTTGAAATTATCTGTCAGCCTGAAGGACCTGAAGTTGTATTAATTAGCTACTATGGGGGAGTTTAAATCTATTCTAATGGATTCAATTCAGTTCAGTTTTATTTATATAGCACCAATTCACGACAAAATTCGCCCTGAGGCGCTTTGCGCTGTAAGGTAAAGACCCTACAATACCAGAGAGAAAACCCCAACAGTCAGACCATCCCCTATGAGCAGGCACTCGGCGACTGTGGGAAGGAAGAACTCCCGTCTGACAGGAAGAGACCTCTGACAGACCCAGGCTGTGGGATCTGGTCACCTGGTTAGGGGGCGATGTGAAGGAGAAGACAAAAAGGAGAGCATAGAGGGACGAGGACAACCCAGACTATGGGAGAGAGGAGACAAAAATCAGTGACAGACAGCAGTGGAAACGCACGGGAAGCCTATCACAGCACAACTAAGGGATGGTTCACGGTCACCTGATCCAGCCATAGGGGGCCACTGGAAGTAGGCCGCACGTTGCTCCGGAGCCACGGGTTTCAGAACCCTGCTTTAGGGCAAAGTCATATGATGATGATGATGATGATGATGATTGTGAGAAAATGCAACGTGCAGAGTCAGCAAAATCGGCTTGCAGAGCGCACTGTAAGCACGCTGTATGAAGACCAGAAGCGAAAATGGCTGATCAGAACAAAGAAGAACCGAACACTGCTGTTGCTGTCACTGCTTGACAAAATGCGATGTCCTTAGAGTAAAAGACACAACCTGCAATGCGATCAATCACGTCTGACTTAGCAGCGAGTGATTTGTCATACCATTGTTTCATCTATTCAGCTACCGCTGCTCAAAATTATGCGCAGGCCCGAATCCAAACTGACCTTCAAGCAGATTCTTGAATGCCTTGAACATGCAAACCTGCACAAAGAAGAGCCATAGCTGACTTCAAACACAGATTCAAACCCAGGACCCTCTTACTGTGAGGCGTCAGCACTGACCACTGCTCCACTGTGCTGCCAAATCTGAATCATGAAAATACAAAAGTTTCAGCTGTGACACAAAACACGTGTGTAAATATCAACACAAACAAAATACACAACTAATCAAATTTTTCTATTTTATACTTTGTGTTATATAAACACTGCTACAACTATGGATGCTCATAGCAAACATGGCCAAAGTTTCAAATAATGAGGTCAGTGTATGTACAAGAAAGCCCCACGAGCCACAAGCTCCGACTTCAGACTGCTTTACATGCTTGGTTCCGGCAGTTTTTTCTACCCTCAGCTCTGTATGAGGTCATTGAGGGGGGATATTCCTAATATGGTCAGCTCAGACACACTGATATTTGAGCTTTGAGCACAGAAGCCCCACCCACATGCTGTTCAAACCTTATGTTTATGAGGGACAGCCAATCAAAAGACGCATAAAACTGAACTACCCTGCTCTAACCGCTCGGCTTACAATGTTTTTATCTCCTCTCGGGCAAGCAGTGCAAAGCCCCGGTCACAGCTTGACGATTTAATCAGCCCATATATGAGAAATCTGGCAAATACGCTGGCGTACATCAAACAAGTTATTGGTAAGTTTTGTACAACCTGAGCGCACACTGAAGCATGCTGGTATACGTCGTAATATGACAAGGTCACTGAAGAATTTTGAGCACGCACAAAATTTCTGGCGTATGCTAGCGTATGGCTCCATTGTCCTGCATAAGTCGTAGGTAAGTTATGCAATCATTGACACACGTTGACACACATTACTTGTAAGTTACTCATAAGTGGAAATACGTGGAGATAATGTCTAGCATACCCAAAACGTATTTCTAACCTATGAGTAGCATGCTTTGAACCTATGTGTAACTTATAGCCAACTTATCTCCAACACATATTGACATATGTAGACGTATTTGATGTGTTCTGGACGACCACAGCACTTACTCAAGGTTTTCCTACCTTACAGCTACAGTATAATGGCGCATTGGCTGAGAGTAGGCGTCGCCCACGGACGCAGCCAACGATGCCCGAGAGGCGTTGGAACCTGCATCATCTCCATCACAGGGTGAGCGTGAGGGTGATGAGGGTGTGGGTGACGATAGTTCCTCCACGCGTCCACAGCCAGGAGACTTCTTGGCAGTGTTCTTCGAGTTTGTCTTCGGCATGACAGTGAAGCTGATATTGCTAATAGGCTACGACACACTTTGCATATGTTGTAAACGCTGGCAACACGCTAAGCATTCTTTGGTATAAGTTATCTGTAAGTTATCTAAACATTCTATATGTTACTAATATGTTATGTATATGTCCATAATTTTTTTTTTAAAAAACATCGCAACTCTGTGTATGCCGGCGTTTTTTTGATGCACCGGCACACGCTGGTTAAATCATCACGGTGTGACGTGAGCTTAAGCCAGAAAGCAGCCATTTACTTCACTTCTGGATCCTGCATGTCAGCAGAAAAGATGTTACCGTGCTTTTTTTTTTTTTAGCACATTTAGTTTGTTTATGAAGCCTCCAAAAAGGCATGAGGAGGAGTCAAAGCTCGCAAGCGCTGAGTTCTGCTTGCGGAAGCCACGCGAAGGGCAACCAATCAGGAGAAAGTGGGCTTTTACGGGAAGGGGGAGGGGTGCTTTAAAGAGACGGGAGCTAAAACAGGATGAACTGAGGTCACCGAGGACGCTAAACTTCAATGCACTTGACATCATTCTTGCACGCACAAAGGGTCGTCCTCCAGTCAGTGTTTGCACGCACTTACTGTCTTCACATCAGCACTGTATACGCGTGTATTTGTGTTTCACACAGTGCAGTATATTTGCAGCTTGCGATCTGCGGCCTGGTTTAACACGGACGTACACAGTATGTATTATGTACTGCCTCCCATACATACGCAAAAAGACTTAGGAATTATGCACATGAGCGGCCTGCGCTCTACAAATGGTCCTTCTTGAGTTTGACCTTACATGAATCCTGAATCGTTTCTCTTTTAAATTCTCTCACATTAGTTCTTACATTTTAATCAAGCAGCAAACAATTAAAATCCTTAATATTTAAGGAAAGGAAAACACACACTTCCTCTAACTAGGCCAGATAGTTGTCTGTTCTCTCCTAAGCATTAACTGGACATTTATAATTCAGTGCTTTATTGTTGACTATCAGCTGTCACACAACACGGGTTTGTTAACGTCTACACACACACACACGCGCGCGCGCACGGCGAGCAGCAACTGCTGGTTATGAAACAGCTGTTGAGTCTAGAGAGCGCTGTATGTATCGGAGCGGCGCGAGTGCAGCTTACATAAATACTTGATCATATCTGGATCGCGCTCGGTCTGAAAGCGTATAATCCTCCCTGTTAGGGTCCCTCGCCGTGAGGCTGGAGCGAGAGGAAAGGGGAGGGAGACCAAAAGAAACATCAACTGTCGGAGCTGGACGGACGCAGGGCTCAGAGCGCGTCGCTCGAACACATCGTTCATCATGTAACAGAATTAGCATTCGGCAAACTACGGGTCCCAGCGGGCTCGGACACCCCTCTGTCTCCAGCATTGTCATGCCACATCATGTTCGCATTGTGGGAGTTGGGAACATTCATGCATTATTCCAGTATAATAATGCCCAGGAGCCACACCGTGGAAATGCCGTCTAACTCGTCCGTATTTATCATGTAGTGTATTTGTAGCAGCCCCCCTAACAAGTTAGACTTTAAATAACCAAACTCTGCAGGCGAAAGAGCTCATTTTAAATTAGATTAGGCAACTGTGTCCCTGTCGTGTAGTGGTTTGCCTCACAAGCGAAGGGTCCCTGGTTTGATTCCAGATGAAGGCACGAGCCCCTCTCACCATGGAGGGTTGCATCGGGAAGGGCATCTGGTGTAAAACTTCTGCCAAATTACCGATATGGATTAGTTGGCGGTGGCGACCCCCTGGGGAGAATACAAGTGAGCAGCTGAAGGTACAGACAGTGGTGAGGTACTGAGGGAGTGACAGATGGGTTCAAGGTGGGGGTGGGATTACATCAGGGATCAACTCTGAGCCCCTTCTTATTTGCAGTGGTGACGGACAGGTTGACAGATGAGGTCAGGCAGGAGTCTCCGTGTACTATGATGTTCGCGGACGACATTATGATCTGTGGGGAGAGTGGGGAGGAGGTGGAGGTATGCACTGGAGAGAAGTGCACTTAAAGTCAGCAGAAGCAAGACAGAGTACATGTGCATAAATGAGAGGGAGGCAGGTGGAATGGTAAAGACGATCTGGAGACTGTGGCACTGACGAAAAGACAGGTTGAGAAGTTTGGAGATGAAGTCACAGAAGCAAGGCTGAGATGGTTTGGACATGTTCAGAGGAGGGACAATGGACATACTGGACAAAATTTGTTGAAGATGGAGCTACCAGGAAGGAGAAGAAGAGGAAGACCACAGAAGAGGTTGATGGATGCAGTGAAGGAGGACATGCAGAGGGTTGGTGTGAGGGAAGAGGATGCAAGGCTGTGGAAGTAGCCGAAAGAAAAAGTAGGAGTAAAAGTTACTGTATCTGATGCCACTGAGCATCTTGAGTTTACAGTCTGCACAATATGATGTTAAGTCAGAATATGGCACAATGCATGCACCTTCAGCTGTTCCCTTGTATTCTCACCAAGGGGTCACCACAGCACATTTAGCCGGACTGGTAATTTGGCAGAGGTTTCACATCAGATGCCCCTTCCTGGCACAACCTTCCATGGTGGGAGGGGCTTGTGTCCCCACCTGGTATCAAACCAGAGACCCTTCCCTTGTTAGGCAAATTTTTAAAGCACTACACTACAATATGGTATAATAAAGTGTTAAAATTGTCACGTACTATCTAGTTTTTCCAGGCAACCACACAAATATGCAGTGGTGCAGATGTTTGCACCGTCGCACCGCAGCAAGAAGGTTACTGGTTCAAACCTCTTGGCCAGCTGGGGCCTTTCTGTGTGGCGTTTGCATGTGCTCCTTGCACCAGCAGGGTTTTCTTCCTAGTCCAAAGACATGTTCATTATGTTATTCTCTACTTTGGTGTCTGTCTCTGTCTGTGTTAGCCCTGTTAGGGTCTTGCAACCTGTCCAGAGTGTAACCGATGACAGCTAGGCTGACCTCCCTGTGACCCTCAGTTAAGAAAATCAATGGATGGAATGAGGCCTGCCAAGCTGCCGTGATGGTCCTTAATGTCTTTCAGCTGCCTCGTCTCTCAAACTCCACCGTCTTGAACTGCAGCTGGTGACAGTGGCTCGTGTTCTGCTCCGGAGATCCACTCCAACCAGGACATCCACTCCAACCAGAACACAGCAGGTGGAGGTCTGGTGCTGCTACGGTGGGCTCATCAAGGCTGGACAGCAGAACAGGGACTACCGTCCAAAGCAGTGCTCACATGCCTGCACGAACTTACGCAAATACATGTTGGCGCATATAGTTCTGTGGAAAACTTTCTAAAATATTTCTTTCTCCTAAAAATAGCCAGACAGTTAAAGGAAGCAAAACTAAGGAGAAAGTTGAAACGTAGCTAATTAGCAAGCAAAGCAAAGCCAGACAAAGTGCTAAACACAAATCTCCTAAATGAGCCATGACAGAAACGTGTAATTCACAGCTGGACCATTAATTCTTGGCTTCTAGTTCTGCATTTAGTGCTTCAAGACACCAACGATAAAGGCCGACTTGTGGGCACGCCGTGACACCAGCAGTTTATGAATAGACGGCTGCATTCTGCACCATGGAATGAGACGCACTGCCACTCTTAACCTTAACCAAAAGCGCACCGGCTGATATTTTGTTTCTTCAACTGTCATCAAAGTGGCGACGCCGTGCCTTTTTCATTTTCTCAAATCAAAGATGTGGATTCAAAGGTTTGGAACCAGATTTCACCGTAACACAAGACTGCTTAAAAACCGCTGATAGCGAAAACAAGACAAATTGGGTAAAATAAAGCAGTGAAATTAAAGTCATGTGAAAAGGGAGCTGTTTTACAGGAGTCGAAGCAGTCCTGTGAAAAGTAAGTACATCCTTATTACTGTTTCCACAGGAAGTAAGAGGGTAACCAGCAGCCGGGTGCGGCTGATCAAACGCATTTGATTAACTGACCAGTTTGACCACCTCTATAAAATCAGATGTTTTGGTAGTTTGCTGCTCTGAAGCAAACTGTGCCGTGCTCAGAGAAACTGCAAAAAACCCAAGAGCTACATCTCAGTCGGTACAAAGTTCACGGCAGCACAATTAGAAAAAGACTGAAAACGTATGGTGTGTTTGGAAGGGTTGCCAGGAGAAAACCCTCCGGTCTATAAAAAGAACATGGCAGCATGCCTTAGGTTTCCAAAGCTGCAGCTGAACAAACTGCAAGACTTCTGGAATAATGACCTCTGGAACGACGACACCAGAGTGGAGACATTTGCCCATTTGTACACATTTATCGAAAACAATGGCACAGCCACCTCATAACAATTATCAAGCATGGTGGTGGAGGGGTGATGATTTGGGTTTCTGTGCAGCCACAGAGCCTGGGCACCTTGCAGTCACTGAGTCAAGTATTCTAGAGTCAAATGTGAGGCCATCTGTCCGACAGCTGAAGCTCGACCCAAACTGGGTAACGCAAGAGGACAACAATGTAAAGCCCCTGTCACACCATGACGATTTAACCAGCGACACATCACATAGGTCCAAAGCAGGTTACTCATAGGTTAGAAATAAGTTTTGGGTATGCTAGAGATGTGGGGCTAGAGTTGTGGGGCGGCTGTGGCTCGTGTGGCTCAGGAGGTAGAGCGGGTTGCCTTTCAACACGAAGATTGGCGGTTCGATCCCTGACTTCTCCAGTCTACATGCCGAAGTGTCCTTGGGCAAGACACTGAACCCCAAATTGCCCCCGTTGCATCCATCGGAGTGTGAATAGGTAAAAATGCGCTTAAGGCTTAGAATAAAGCACTGTATAAATGTGTGTGAATGGGTGAATGAGGCTTGTGGTAAAAAGCGCTTTGAGTGCTCAGTTAGAGTAGAAAAGCGCTATATAAGTACTAGTCCATTTACCACTTAGAGATCGTCTCAATGTATTTGGACTTATGAGTACCTTACAAGTAACGTGTGAACATGTGTCAACGATCGCATGACTTACCCACAACTTATGGCCCGGGTAATGCGGGAGGTATGAGCCATACGCTGGTGTATGTCGGAAATTTTGTGCACGCTCAAAATTTTTCAGCAACCTCACCATACTACGACGTATACCAGCGTGCTCTTATGCAAAAATTACCGATAACTTATTCAACGCGCAGGCGTAGGCTGGTTAAATCGTCAAGGCGCGACAGCGGCTTAAAGGACCTCAGCAAGTCTGCGACAGAATGTTTGAAAATGAAAAAGACGCTAGCTGTTGCGACGCCCCAAGTCAAAGCTCAGACTTCAACCCAACTGAAATGTGGTGGCGGGACCTTCAGAGAGTCCCTGCAATCCTCAAGGAAATGAAGCAACGCTGCAAAGAAGAGTGGACGATGTGAGAGACTGATAAAGACATGCAAAAACGGATTGCTTCAGTTTGTTGCAGTAAAAAGGTGATTCTACAGAGTACTGAATGATGTGGGGTACTTAGTTTTGCACAGGACTGCATAACGCTGGGTGAAAAACTTTCATTTCCGCAGGACTGTACAGTTCATTTCTAGTTGTTCAAATGCCGGCTGCAAAAGCTTGTTGGTGCATCTCACCGCTGGCAGTCGGTGGGTTGGCTACGCGGTCAGATTCAAAAAACAGTTTTCTGTCCATGTACAGGTTTGACCTTCTGCGTATGTTTAACCTGCCGCTGAGGTCAATTGCTCTAAATAGAGGAAGTGACAGGTTTTGCTGGTGGTGTGTTTGGAGGGAACAGAGGAAGAGAAACCGAGTCAGCAAGTTAAGCACCAACAGAAACTCAAATTTAAGACCGTCCCGTCCTCGCATCCCGTCCACGCTTGACTGACAGGCGGACTCTGGGAGGCGCGTCACGGAAACATGACCGCAGCGTGCGCTCGGCAGTAAGGAAACCAAACTGACAAGACAGATAGATGATTAAGTTAAACGGCGTAACATAAAGAGTGAAGAGGAAGTGAGCGTGTTAAATGTGAGGTGGAACAGATGAGCGTTCAGATTATCATATAGGATGTGGAGCGTGACCTGATTTGGATCCCATAATCAGGGAGAGAGCGGAACGTAAACCGCTGAACGGGGGCCGTTTGTCTCTCCGAGCCATTACGAGCCCCGGCTCACTCTTCTCCTTTGTTAATGGGGAATATTAATTTCCTGTATTCCATCTTTACTGCATTAATATTTGATGATTAAATATGGCCAGGAGCGTCTCGGGCTCGTCACCAGCCAGGCTCCGTCTCGGTCTACATGTAGTCTCCCAAAAAAAGTATTTCATTTCTGTCTCGCCTTGTTGCAGCCTTGGCCTCGGACTTCTTGCCCTTCTGAAATGTCTTCTTTTTCGGCCTCGATCGGGGTTTTCTGTCCTTCCTCCCTCCTCTCTCCATCCTCCCGTCTTAAGCCTGGTTCAGTCTGATTGTTGCCAGAAGGATCCCAGGGCTTTACTTTCGCTTCTCCTCATGAGTGACAAGGCATGATGCGGCTCCAGCCAAAAAAGTCTAACAATGGGAGTTGTCAACCCAGCAACAGTTGTTCAAACAAGTGATATCCCACAGCCAGTTGTGGGTGGATTTAGCCAAAGAGAGCTCAGCCGAGAAGTGGAATTATTTGTGTATGCCGCTTTCCCCCCCCCCCCCCCCCACCCCCCCGCCCCCCCCCACAC
>VUQH01037579.1:9125-19566 GCA_015106775.1 Etroplus canarensis | reverse complement strand
CGCTCAATCCCCCCCCCCCCCCCCCCCGGTGAAATTTTTGGCTTGAAAGGGCCAGCGGCCTTGGGTGATGACGCCAGGGTCGTGGGCCCTGTGCAGGGATGATACGGGTGGACTGGATGCTAGTTGGTGGCGGTAATGCACTCCGTTTGCCAACCGCCAATAAAATTTACAAGAAGAAGAAGAAGAAGAAGAAGAAGTCTGGTGGGAAGGGGAGAGGCACCCCTGGCTGATGATGCCAGGGTCGCGGGCCCTGCATGGGGATGACAAGGTTGGACGGGATACTAGTGGGTGGCAGTAATGCACTATTTTGTTGTTTGCCAACCGCCAATAAAATTTACAAGAAGAAGAAGAAGAAGTCTGGTTGGATGGTGAGTGTTGTCTTAATGTGTGTTGGAGTCTGGCAGTGGAGGTTGCTGGCCAGAACATTTCCATCTCTATCCTTAATCACGCTAATCTGCTGTACCTCCTTTCCAGCTCTGTCTTGCAAACCAGTACAAGTCCTTCTCCGCTTCCTTGGTGTCCAGGTCTCATAAAACTCACCATACGCCTTTTCCTGCTTTTGCTAGTCAGGGAGATAAAGAAAGTAGACAGGAGTACTGGGAGTCTAGACAGACAGCAAACAGGAAGCAACAGGGGGAAGAGATTGGTGACAATATAGTGTGTTATTGGAAGCCTGCATTATTTGATCATCTTCAGTGAATCCTGCGTTATTGCCTATAAATATTCTAGCCCTGCCCTTTTGTTGTTGAAATATTTATATTTCCCCCAAACAAATTCTTTTTATTTTAGCCTGTCATCACAGGGAACATCTGCACAGATTAACACTTTATGGCTCCTGCCCTTTTTATCGCTGTTTATTCACAAAGTTTATTTCCTTCCTGCTTTACAGTCACACACAAACCTATTGAGTATTTCACATTGTACAGTATGAGGCTGGCTGTTTACTAAGCCAGCAAAACATCCTTTCTTTACAGCATGAAATGGGAAATACAGGAAGAGGCACATGAGCAATTTCACCAATAAAACATGTGATATGTCGAGTCTAACACACTTATCTGTCAGCTCAGGAAACTGTGTCCCTCCTTTGTATGTAGAAATTCATCTTTAACTGTATATCGTTCAGATGAGATAGACACAGGGTATGATGTCAGCAAATACAAAGCCTATAAAAATTATTTACCTGCCTAGGATGTTTCACCCTTTTATTGCTTTAATAAATGAAATTATGGCCAATATAATTTGGATTTTTTGACAAGAATTTGCAAAAGAAGCTTCTTTCATGTCAAAGTGAAAACAGTTTTACAAACAAATGACAAAATATATAAGGGAAAATAAATGTTTGCATAAATATTCACCCCCTTTAGGTCAGTATTCAGTTTGATGCACCTTTGGCTGCAATCACAGCACTGTGTGGATATGTCTCAGTCAGACTAGCACATCTGGACACTGCAGTTTTTTTCCAATCTTCCTTACAAAACAGCTCAAGCTCTGTCAGGCTGCTCGGGGATCGGGCGTGAACAGGTCTTCTCAAGTCCAACCATAAATTATCCACTGTATTGAGATCTGGGCTTTGACTTGGCCAATCCAGAAAATCCACCTTGTTGTCTTGGAGCCATTTCTGTGAAGCTTTTGCTGTATGCTTGGGGTCGTTGTCCTGCTGGGAAACAAACCTTCTCCGAAGCTGTAGTCGTCTTGCAGACTGAGTCAGATTATCCTCCAGGATTTGGCGATATCTTTCTGCATTTGTGTTCCCCTCTACCTTTACAAGCCTTCCAGGACACACACAGACACCTGCCTCCACTATCTGAGCCCCAGGGCTGATGCCCACAGTATGGACAGATCTTCCTTCAGTCACCTGCTGCACAGACACTCTTATTGCCCCCAACTCCTGCCAGCTGGCTGAGCAGCACCCCACCCTGGAAAGAGATGCTGAGAACCTGCACAGTGACACCCATTGTTTTTGGACCACAATGCATCAGGAAGGGAGGAGCTGAGCTCCCTGACAGCCTGAGACACGAGAGAAGATTAGAGAACTTATTTAGCTTATGATTAGCACTCACGCCATTGTTTGTTCGCTTTTATGGATAGAAAAATCTTACTTTACACATGCAACACGAATACTTTTTTAGCCTGTGCACTGCTCATTTTAGTGCTGATGACTCTGTGCTTAAGTGCAATGAACTGGGACTGAGATAACATGAGTTTAAAGGTGCTGAATCTCGCTTTTAGTTACAGGCTTCTAATCAATAATGACAAAGTTCAAAACAAGTCTTAAACACAAACTTTCTCTTTATAGAAAATTTAACGACATGGGGACAACATTTTAGCTCCATCAGAGGTGGAGGGAATATCTGTCAACTTTTATATAAAGAAGCTGTTTTTGAACTATAACAGGACCTGGACAAAAAAAAACCCACCAGGTCACATTTATTCAGCAAGAAAATGTTTGTTTGGTAGAAGGCAGATGAATGGGTTAGCAGCTATGTTGAACTTAAACTTAAAGGTGGCTCTTTTTTAAACTGGCTCAGTGACCGGGGTCATTTATGCTGAACACATGAGCTGGTCGGGAACAGGCTATGTTGAAAGTTCGGCTTTAAAATGGTCTGCAAACACCACATTTTCAGATATTACTTGATCTACAATACACTTTGGTTTTCTATGTGTAACCAGATAAGAAAAGATAATCAGAATCCTTTAATAATCACAGGGAGAAATGGTTTCCATAACAGATCTTTCATAAGGTATAAATAAATATATATGGATATAAACAAAAAGAAATGAAACATAGACTATATAAACCAGTATGCAAAAAGTGCAATTGTCAAAAATGCCAGCAGCAGGAACCTTGGTGGTGTGCGAAGCAACCGTAGAGTCAAATCTGTTGACCCTTTAAGACCTACTAGAGCACCAGGGATCCTATTTGCATATCCATCTTTGAATGCCAGTAAGAACTGCAACCAAATAAGAGCAATAATTCTTTCAAAACAGAAACTGAACCTGAGACGTGTGGCTTGAGAACTCAGGGAAAACATAAGTGATGAAGAGCTTCGCAGCATGATTAAGTTTGACACAGATGGAGATGGTGAAATAAATCAGGAGGAATTCCTCGCCATTATGGGTGGAGACTCCTGACGAGGAATAGGTCTCTGCTCCCAAGGCCTTGGCCATCCATATCGTGAGAAGCTGAGTGACTTGAGTGCCAACAAGGATGCATAGCTTCCTCTAAAGCGCCTCAGTGGACTGAAGTTGTTTCATTGACCCTGGGGGTTATACTTGATTCATTCCATAAAAGCACTGGACTTTGTGTCTGACAGGTTCAACATGAGGCAAAGTATTGATATCATGATGATCTTTAAAGTTAGTTTGGTCCCAATCTGCTGCTAAATCTCTTTTACAATGATGACACAGCAGCCACTTAAATTCAGATTAGAGAAATGACACTCTTGTAACTTGGACCTTCATCTTGTCGGACCACCCTTAACCGACACACTGAGATACAGAAGACCATCTCTATGAACAATTTACCTACATCACTACAATCAACATCTGCATTACCATTAAAATATTTGAAAAGACCTCTAATCTAAAAAGCTTTTTAAAAATCTTTTTGTAATTATTTTATTTTGATGCAGTTGTTGCTGCACAAGGCAATAAAGGTATCTTCATAAGTCTTTAACTTCTAACCTTCCCTACACAGTGTTTTATTTTTTATTAATCATATTGTTTGTTTTCTTCAAAATGTGCAAATAAACTAAATAACTGATCAGTTCCATTTGTAGTCGATTTATCAGTGATAATATTGAAGCAATAAAATCAATTGAAGACCAGATGCCCTTCCTGACACAACCCTTCATGGTGAGAAAGGCTTGTGTTTTTTTTATTGTGCATTTTATTTATTTTTAGTGGTATCCTACATTGTTAAGCACTTTGTGCAGCATGGACTGTTTGGAAATGTGCTATATAAATAAACTTGACCTTGACCTCGACCTTGCATCCCCATGTGGAATTGAAGCAGGGACATCTTGCTTGTGAGGTGAATGTGTAACCCGCTACACTACAGGGACACGAAAACAATGAATGGGCACAAACCAATGATATTTATTAATATGGCCAGAGAGGCATGTGAATTCATTACAAATCCCACAGAAATACAACATTTTTTAGCATAAAGTTGTGCAGATTTGTGGATGCCTGAGAGGCCCAGAAGATGCAGAAGAGGAAGAGACAGAAAGGAGCAGCTAGAAAGCAGACTTCTAGTACTGTAACATCTGAACTCAGCATAGACAACATATTTGCACTGTGACAGGTCAAACTAATCAGATGATGCTGTGCAGCTGTGTTTCATTAAAAAAAAAAAAATCTGTCTCTTATCTCTGTCTTCTATCCAGTGTGCTAAATTTCAAGGTGTAAGCACTTATTTTATTCATTATTTTTCCACAGCAAAACTTCAACACGCTGACCAGATTCTTAAGACCACACTCTGGAAGCATTTTATGCTTTAGTATAAAACAATGACAGGCACCTCTTGAGGCTAAATGAAGAGTTTGGCAAGTGTAGGACATTTAGAGAGAATCCCCCACAGTGGAAAATGATCTACAACATGTTGTATAGATAAAGTACACAGAGCTGTTACAGTATGTGTCTTTAGGACACCTCATGTTGGTTTTCAAGAAATATAACAAAAAGAGAGGCAACACACAGTGTAGAACATGTTTCTAAATAAACAGTGCAGCTCAGCTGCATACAGAATAAGAGGTCCTCCAGTTACTGATGAGTATCACAGATACATACTAGTGTTTACAAAAATGTCTCTTGTAAAGCTTATTTATCCTGTTAATGTGTTTGTCTTGTGTTCTACGATCTGCTTCACCAGAGGTCAGGCTCCACCCAGACGATCTTCTTCTGCTCCTCCCAGATGATGGTGCGCAGGCTGGTCAGCAGGGAGGTCTGGTCGCACCAGGACTCTGGATCCATACTGTGATATAGACATGGCAGCTTGTCCAGAAGTGGCTCCTCGCTCCTGGAACACGCCAGCAGCTGCTCCTCCGTCTGACCATGACGGTGCAGCTTTGACCTGAAGGAAAAATAACAAAAATGTATTATAACCATGTAAATAAACTTATGCTTTTTGTTAGGGAACAATATGAACTCCTATCAGAACATTTCTTTATGCGTACAACTTGTCCATCGGCATCACTCGTTCAGAATCAGAGGGAAAAGGTTTTGATAAAGTGAGCGAAAGTAAGCGAGATGCAATGTGACACACATAGTGCTGAATTATGAAAAAGTCTGAATTTAGTAAAACAATTTTACAATTGGCATCAGATTTTCATTCATAAAACAAGAGACTTCTATCCGAAACATGCTTGAAATATTAAATTAAGATCATAATGTTTTCAAAAACTTCTTGTGAACATTTAGACTCACTGGTCACTTTACTGGGTACACCCAATCAGCTGGTCTTGAATGTACCTTTTGGCTGCTCCCTTCTATTCTCCACCAAGGGAGAATACAAGGGAGTGTTGTGTCAGGGAATGCCTTTCCTGACACAACCCTCCATGGTTAGAGGAACTTGTGTCCCAATCAGCCAATCACATGGCAGCAACTCAATGCATTTAGGCCTCTAGACATGGTCAAGACCACCTGTGAATTTTAAACTGAGCATCAGAATAGAGAAGAGAGGAGATGCAAGTGACTTTGAATGTTGCATGGTTGTTGATGCCAGACAGGCTGATCCGAGTGTTTCAGAAACTGCTGCTCCACTGGGATTTTCCCACACAGCCTTCTCTAATGGGCCGAAAAAGAAAAAAAATGTCAAACGAGTGGCAGTTCTCTTGGTCAGAGGTCAGAGGAGGATGGGCAGACTGCTTTGAGTTGATAGTGTACCCACTGTCTGATGGATGTGTCTAGCAAGGTAACTTGTCACAATGCTCAAATCATCTCAAACTATTTCTTGAACCTGATGAGTTCACTGCACTCACATGGGCTCCACAGCCACAAGATCTTAGTCCAAAGGGACGTAGTGGAATGGGAGATTTATATCATGATTTTTTGAAAGTTATTTGCCCTTATTTAACCATGTAAAAGTCCCATAAGATTTAGATTTACAATATGTCTTTTGTGAGGCAGACCTGGCCAAGACAGCAGCAAACTAAATGTTACTCAATTAAGATGCTAGAAACAGAATAAACATATAACCATTAAGGACAAAACAAAATAAAAAAACTTAACAACTAAAACAAGCACAAGAATTAATTGATCTGGTTACAAAATCCTTTATGAGTCATTTAAATTGTGAAAAATTGACAAAAGGTTTTACTTTCGTTCAAAGATTTCTTTCAGAACTGTGTATGAGTCCTTGGAATGTCTAGAAGCAGAAAATCATCAGATGGGACACGAAGAGGGCTTTTGTGACGTGCAGCCAACAAATCTTCAGCAACTGTGCGATGCCGTCGCCTCAACATGGAGTAAAATGTGCGAGGAATGTTTCCAGAATCTATGCTGTGAAGAATGAAGGCAGTTTTGAAGGCAAAAGAGGGTCCGACCTACTAGCAAGACGTACCTAATGAATTTTAAAATAACCTCAAGTCATGTTTTATTGTTCTGACTAAAACGAAAAATGTATTAACATGTCTGTCCAGTCCTGAATCACTTTCCTGTTCATATGAGAACAAAAACTAATTGTAAGATATCTGTGAATGAAACTGTGAGCCATGCAGTCAAACGGGAAGAAGAGCAGCAGTCGCTTGTCTTTGGAAGAGCATCAAAATCCAGCATCATGTCTGATGTTGTCATGATGCTTATGATGAGAAAAGAAATGTAATATGAGAGCTGTGAGCTGGTATTTGGTGAGACCAAGAAGCAAGATGAATTCACCTGAGTTTGCGTGCACTGCGTGCAGACTGGCCAATGAAGATGATAATGGGGAAGATCTCAGAGCGCTGCAGCCGCCGCACGCAGTCCAGGCCTAACGGCAGCACGCAGTGGATCCCCTGTATATCAGAATCAGAATCAGAATACTACAGTCGCACAGTTGGATCAATGAAGAAGTTAAAAATGATCATTAGTTAAAGCAGTGCTGCTGAATGAAATACAACTTAGTACTGGACAAATTAAGTTTTGGCCTGATGATGGCACTAGAGATAAAGGTGTTGAATAACCAGAGCTTGAGGGTTTCCTTAATTAATCTGATTAAGACTTATTTACCAAAGACGTGGCTCAACTGCCCATCTGCCCAGGGTGTGACAAACACTTATCTGACCACATTTTAATCAGTGAGCCCCCACCCTCCACCGCAATCGGTATTGAGTTGAATGTTCTGACCTTCTTCATGACCTTCTCGACACTCTGTAGGGTGTAGCAGCAGTTCCCACCCTGCTCACACTCCTCCAGGATCTCAGACCTCTGCAGCTGGGCCGCGTGCTCACTGGAGCTCAGCACCTCTGAAAAAGCACAACAAGGGAGGAAGCAAGAGAGGGAAGAGATTGGTGACAATATAGTGCGTTACTGGAAGTCTGCTATATTTGATCATCTTCAGTGTATCCAGCGTTATTCCCTGTAAATATTCTAGTCCTTTGTTGTTGTAATATTTAAGTTTCCCACAAACAAATTATTTTTATTTTAGTCTATCATCACAGGGAACATCTGCACAGATTAACACTTTATGGCTCCTGCCCTTTTTATCGCTGTTTATTCACAAAGTTTATTTCCTTCCTGCTTTACAGTCACACACAAACCCATTAAGTATTTCACATTGTACAGTATGAGGCTGGCTGTTTACTAAGCTAGCAAAACATCCTTTCATTACAGAATGAAATAGGAAATAAAGGAAGAGGCACATGAGCAATTTCACCAATAAAACACGTGATATGTCGAGTCTAACACACTTATCTGTCAGCTCAGGAAACTGTCCTATGTAGAAATTTGTCTTCAACTGTATATTGTGCAGCTGAGATAGACACAGGGCTTGATGTCAGCATATAGCAAGAGAGTATTTCTTACCAGGCTCACAGAGCTGAAAGCCCTGCCAGCCTGCCAGCTTTTTGTCCAGGATGCGTCCCAGGACAGAGGGCAGCAGCAGGACAGGCCTGCAGACTGGTGGATAGTGTGGCGTGACCAGGGTGTAGGGCATCAGGGTTACACAACTTTTGGGTGCAGATGTAGTATCTAAAGGGGAGAGAATAGACAATATAAGTAAGTGTTTACATCTTACCAATAATTCCATAAACGTCTGTGTGTGTACCCGCCTGTTTCTTTCCTGTTTAAGCATGTGATTATCTGATTCACTTCAAACCTGGATGAGTGTGTTGCTGTGGACCTGAGTGTATCTGAGCGCACGGCCCAGTTCGAGGTTTTTAGGATGTGTTATTCTCATATTATGCATCAAGTTGTTTTCTGTTACTCTTTCAGCGACTGCTGCCTGCTCCACTCTGTGTGTACAGGTAGGGGCAAACATACACACAAAGGCATGTTTGGTTATCTTCATGAGGACATTGAATGACATTAGTGCATTCCCAAGGCTCTTAGCTCTAGGTTTACCAACCACAACTAAACGCAGTTTGCTATTTTGGCTTGTGCACCTTATGATTTTTGTAACCTGGCACGTGCTGTGCAGTCATAGACGGGGCAAAAGATGGACAAATATGCACTCTGACATCCCCCACTGGTTTGTGAAGCTCAGCCTCGGGTTCAGTGTTTTTACAATCACCATCTTGACGTTTTTAAATTGGATGTGACAAGCAAGGGGTGGATCTTACTGAGAGACTGCACACTTATTAATGAATGACTTGTGACTAGCAAGTTGTTAATAAGAATGCCCTGGATAATCCTCCTTTCTGATTCTAATAATGAACATATTTTACAAAATGAACTTTAAATTTATTTAATAGGACCTGAAACCAGTGACTGGGCCTATAAGGTCATCAGGAAAGTGTTTATAGAGGTCACGGAGAAAGGAGACCCATCTTTCCTCAGACTACTCTAAAAGTTGTTTTGCGAGCAGACAAGTTGCCCTCTGCTGGCCATTTAAAAGATTGTTCTAAACTGAGAGTGCTGTGAGCTGGAAATCAAAAACATTGAGTCCTGAGTGCTGTTCATGCCAAAATTCATAAGATTTGTATGAAGCATGTTGTAGGCCCTAAAGAAGAATTTTGTTCTTTTGTGATTGTGCTGCTGGAGGTTTTCATACCTGTCTCTGCAGTCTTTTCTTCCTCCACACTGACCCACAGTGGGTTCCTGCCCTGGCGCCCGGTGCTCACGATTCTCACTGTCTTCTGCGTGTTCTGGGCCACCACGCATCCATCCTGATGAGGCAGAGGAATAACCCCAGTTAGCAAACTGACAGGTGGATTAAGTCACCTGGTAGCAGTGTTTTAGACTATTCACACCTTTTGAGACTTCTTTGCTTGAAAGCTCATGTCTTCAATGGCTCGAATCAGAAGTCGCTGTGCCCTGAGACATCAGGAAATCAGTTAGTGGTGTGAGCACTGATTTGACACAGTGATTTCAGCCTTTTTATTTATCACTGCACCAACCTGTAATAATTGGGCACTGTTCCACTCTGCAGGTCCAGCAGCTGACATGGGTGAACTTGGCTGGCGTGCCATGAGTCCTCACTGCCAGCGGGTCGCGTGTTGGTCACATGCAGGATGTCGTTACAGGACACGGCCAGGGTTCCTCCGGGGCCGGCGGGTAGGGACATGTTGACACGTACATAGAAGGAGTCTCCTGACGATGTCTCACTGCTCTGCAGCTGTTCCAGCAGCGCCTCATAGTCTTAACAAAAAGAGGAGGACATTAAACCACTGCAATCACATTGTGTAGTACACACCACACAATGTTCAACTCAGTATTCTCCATTTCCTGTTTTCAGGTTTAACAATTTACAGTGATGTAGCCATCTGCCATATACAGTATAAATGTTCAACAAAGTTCTCTTATTAGTATTTATGTGATTATATAGAACCCAACTTTAAACCACTGATGATACTAGATTGTTGTCATTTGGCTTTAGCTCAGTTTGTAGATAAGGAAACTATAAATTACTGTACTTTGTTATCTCAAATATTTTTTGTAATTGTGCCTCATCCTAACACCAGCATACACCTTACCTGTCAACTCACTTTCTTTATATAGCACATTTTAACACAAAAGACCCTGACCAAAGTGCTGCACACTAAGTAAAATCATCAACAAACACATCACACAATAGGTACAGACCTAAGCAGCAGCATATACAAAGAAATGCCACAGGCCACATTATTTGAACAGATCTCCACTCAAAGCCGTCTGCTTGGGCACTGCTGCAGATTGTTCTGACCACTTACAGTACACTTGTGCATCTGTCGTGCCTGCTGAAGCTCCTCCAGGACATCAAGACCACAATCCTTTAAAGTGAACTTTTTTTTTTTTTTTTTTTTTTTTTGGGGGGGGGGGGGAAGTC
>VUQH01037577.1:2199-23801 GCA_015106775.1 Etroplus canarensis | reverse complement strand
AAAGGAAGTTGAGGATGGAGCTGCCAGGCAGGAGGAGAAGAGGAAGACCACAGAGAAGATTGATGGATGTAGTGAAGGAGGACATGCAGAGGGTTGGTGTGAAGGAAGAGGATGCAGGGATAGGATGAGATAGAGGCAGATGATCCGCTGTGGCGCCCCCTAATGGGAACAGCCGAAAGAAGAAGAAGAAGATCTATAAAAAACCTACAGAAGATCATCAGAATTATTGCAGTGAAATGAAAAAAAGTATTTTCAAAAATTCTAAAAAAAACCCCCACAAAACAAAAAGTGGTGCATGAATACATTTTTGCCATTTCAACACATTAGCATGTTTCCTCTTAAACCTCTCCAGTGTTGCTTTAGCAGTGAGCTTAGGTCAGCCTCCATCCCAGTCCCAAATCCCTGCAACAGGTTTCCCTCAAGAATTTCCCTGTATGTACAGTAGCACCGTCCATCATTCCTGCAGTTCTGACCAGTTTCCCAGTCCCTGCCCATGACAAACATCCCCACAGCAGGATGCTGCCTCCACCATGCCTCACTGTGGGGATGGTGATCTTGGGGTGATGAGAGGTGTTGGGTTGGCACTAGAGTCTCCCTCATGCCTTTTTTAAAACTCAGAATGTGCTTTCTTACTTTTTCTGTAAACAGTGGCTTTTATCTGGCCACTATTCCATAAAGTCCAGCCCTGTGGACTGTCCAGCTTATAGTGGTCCTATGGACAGATACACCAGTGTCCTCTGTGGAGCTTTCCAGCTCCTTCAGGGTGACCTTCGGCCTCTTTGTTGCCTCTCTAATGAATGCCCTCCTTGCCTGGTCTGTGAGTTTTGGTGGACCGCCCTCTCAAGGCAGGTTTGTTGTGGTGCCATATTCTTTCCATTTTTATTTTTTGATTTGTACGTCTCCACAGCTTTGTTCCTGACCTGTTTGGACAGCTCCTTGGTCTTGATGGTGTAGCTTTCTTGGTGGCACCTCTGGATCAGTGGTGTTTCGGACTCTAAGGCCTTTCAGAACAGGGGCAGATATACTTTTGATACTTGTATACACTCACATTGCAGACAGGGGGACCTTTTTTAACAAATTATGTGACTTCTGAAGGCCATTGGTAGCACCAGATCTTAATTAAGGGCTTCATAGCAAAAAGGGTGAAAACCAAGGTTAGTAGAGTTAATTAAACTAAAAACTAAAAATACATGAGAAAAGTAATTTTAGTTAACTGAAATAAAAATAAAAACTAGAAATTTGGGAAAATGCTAATTAAAATAACATAGTGGGCTTATTAAACCAAATATACTAAAATAAAAGTTTACAGAAAATGTCCTTAGTTCTAGTTTTTGTCAGTTAGATGAGTCTGATGAGGCTTTGATGAATCTGTTTACTGACACTCAGGAACTCTGTGCGTTTGTGACTCATCTGCCTTCACAAAGTGTTGTGTTTGTGTCACAAATTCAGATCTGACCATCTTAAATCTTCCCCTGACAAAAACCATCCCCATTAAAATAATCAAGAAAACCAAAACTGACACTGAAACTAATCAAAACTAAACTAAAACTAAACCTAAACATTTTCAAACGAAAAAACTAAACTAAAATGAGCAAACCCACTGTGGAAACTCACTGAAACTGAAACTGAACTCAAAACAAATATAAAAACTCATTAGAAAATACAGAACTATGATAACTCTGATGAATACATATGCACGCACCACTTTTTTTTATTAAATACTTCTAAAAACATGTTTTTTCATTTCACTACACCAGTTTGGACTATTTGTGTAATTCATTACATAAAATCTAAACTAAATTTATTGAAATTACAGTTTGCATGCAAAAGAATAGGAAAAACACCAAGTTTGTGAGCCACTGCATGAACCAGAACAAAAGAGAATGAACGGCAGATATTACGGTTCAGTAGACCAGTTTTTGTGTCGTCTCCTTTCAGCTACAACAGTTACACATTTCATTCATTTTTCATTTCTGCTGTCCCGTGTCCCAAAACAGTCTGAGATGCTGAGGGTCAACACGCCAAGCCCCTCTGCCTTCACCTGTTGCCCAGCGTCTCCAGTGCCTGTCCCTGCAGGTGGTGGACCCACAGTGTAGCGGATCCATGTAATTGGTTCCATCCAATCCAGGCCTGACCACAAGAGCTTGTTCTCCTGCAAGCTCCAGGGTCTTATTCCAGGAAGAGACTCCAGCTTCACACTTTCCGTGTTTATCCAGGACTGAATTTTGTGTATTATTAGATGTTTTCAAATTGCTCTTACTCTGGTCCCTGCCAGGAGCTGTTGCCTCAGACGGCACGGCTCTCATCATCCCAGGGACAAGCAAACCCTTCATCATCGGCTCTCATCATCCCAGGGACAAGCAAACCCTTCATCATCGGCTCTCATCATCCCAGGGACAAGCAAACCCTTCATCATCGGCTCTCATCATCCCAGGGACAAGCAAACCCTTCTACCTCAGGCAACCATGAGGCATCTGGTTAGGATCCCTCTGTTTGGAGGTGTTTCAGGCACACCCCAAGTGGAAGGAGACCTCGCGGTAGACCCAGAATCTGCACAGGAATTACAAAGCTCATCCGGGAATGCCTCGAGATCGCCTAGAAGGAACTGAAAGGTTTTGCTGGAGAGACCCACATGTGGATTACCCTGCCTGGACTGCTGTCACTGTAAACCAAGCAAGGCCAGCCAGCCGGACAGCCTTATCACCCTGAGTGTTTGATTTGCTAAGTGGGGTTGGGCCTAGTTAGTACTTGGATGGGAGACCCCCTAGAAATCTTAGAGGCTGTGAGCTTTGGTAGCTGTGGGTCAGGAAGTAGAGCAGGTCATCCTCAAACTGAAGTGTTCGTGGTTCAGTCCCCAGCTACTCTAGTCTATAAGTCAAAGAGTCCTTGGACGAGATGTTAACCCCCAAATTGCTCCCATCTATCAGTGTGTGAATGTGTGTGTTGGAGTTAAATAATACATTTAACTCCAACACACACGTCCCGACGTGCCAAAGCGCTGTGTGAACGGGTGAATGAGGTTTGTAGTAAAAAAAGCTTTGGGTGCTAGAATAAAAACCTGTGATATAAGTCAAGTCCATGGATGGAGGTTACTGTTTGGTCAGAGCAAACGGAAATGAATTTGCTGTAACATTTTTAAGTGCTGGCTCGCTTATTTAAAGACCTAACTAAATGGCTTGTGTGTCATGTCACCAGTTACGACAAAATAAGTAATCTGAATACTTTATCACTCTTGTGTCTAAGAAAACTGTGTCATTTTTCAGTATGAAAGGTTTTTTTCTTCTATCCTGCACTCAAATACGTTAAACTTTTGTTTCCATCATAATGCTTGCAGACAGCATGGTAGTGTGGTGGTTAGCAATGTAGCCTTACAGCAAGAGGGTCCTGGTTTAAATCCACCAGCCAGCCTGGACCCTTCTGTGTGGAGTTTGCATGTTCTCCCTGTGCTTACATGGGTTCTTTCTGAGTACTCCAGCTTCCTCCCGCAGTCCAAAGACATGCAAAGGGGGGGTCGATTAATTGGTGATTCTAAAATGACCAGTGGGAGTGAGTGTGAATATTTATCTGTCTGTGTGTTGGCCCTGCAATGGAGTGGTGACCTGTCCTGCATTTTGCCCTGTGATAGCTGGGATAGGAGGGCATACTTCAAGGATCTCCTCAATCCCGCTGACATGTCTTCCACTGTAGAAGCAGAGCCTGAGGACGAGGATGGTGACCTGCCCATCTGGGGCTGGGGTTACTGAAGTTGTTAAAAAACTCTTGGGTGGCAGGGCCTCCTGGTGTGGATGAGATTCACCTTAATTACCTCAAGGTTCTGGATGCTGTAGGGCTTTCCTGGTTGACATGTCTCTGCAACATCGTGTGGAACTTGGGGACAGTACCTTTGGCATGGCAAACTGGGGTGCTGGTTCCCCTTGTCAAGAAATAGGACTGGAGGGTCTGTTACAGTTATAGAGAGATCACTCTCCTCAGCCTCCCTTGGAAGGTTTATGACAAGCGACTGGAGAGAAGAGTCCGGCTGTTGTTCAAACCTCAGATTCAGGAGGAACAATGTGGTGGTTGTGGCACATCAAACCAGGTCATTACCCTCTCAAGGATCCTCAAGGGTTTGTAGGAGTTTGCCCAACCAGTGTACATGTGTTTTGTGGACTTGAAGAAAGCATTTGACCGCATCCCTTGTAGTTTCTTGTGGGGGGTGCTGCAGCAATATGGAGTATTGGGCTCATTGTTATGAGCACTCCGGTCTCTATACAACCATTGCAAGAGTTTGGTTTGTATTGCCAACTCGAATTTGTTCCCAGTGAGAACTGGACTCCGCCAGGGCTGCCCTTTGTCATCAATCCGGCTCATAATTTTTATGGACAGGATTTCTAGGCACAGCCAGGGAATGGAGGGTGTCATTTTCAGAGGCCACAGGATCTCGTCTCTGCTATTTGCAGACGATGTGGTCCTGATGGCTTTATTGGGCAATAACCTACAGGCTGGGATGGGTTGTTACTGAGTGTTCAGCGGCAGGGATGAGAATCAGTACCTCCAAGTCCATAGTTCTCAGCTGCAAAAGGGTGGATTGCCCTCTCTTGTTTGGGGACGAGGTCCTGTCCCAAGTAGAGGAGTTCAAAAATTTCGAGGTCTTGTTCACGAGCAATGGGAAAATGGAACCGGAGATTGACACAGATTGGAGCAGCATCTGCAGTGATGAGGATGTTGTACTGGTCTGTCATAGTGAAGAGGGAGCTGAGCTTTACCGGTCAATTTACATTCCTAGCCTCACCTATGGTCATGAACTTTGGGTAATGACCGAAAAATCAGATTGCAAATACAAGTGGCTGAAATGAGCTTTCTCTGTGGGGTTGCTGGACTCACTTTTAGAGATAGGGTGAGGAACTCAGTTATCTGGGAGAGGCTCAGCGTAGAACCGCTGCTCCCAAACATCGAAAGGAGCCAGTTGAGGTGGTTTGGGCATCTAAAGAGGATGCCTCCTGGACACCTCCTACTTGAGGTGTTCGGCCACATCCTTCTGGGAGGAGGCCCTGGGGTAGACCTAGGACACGTATGAGAGACCATGTCTCCTGGCTGGCCTGGGAATGCCTTCATGTTCCCCTGAAGAGCTGGAGGAGGTGGCTGGGGAGAGGAAAGTCTGGGTTTCTCAGCTGGAACTGTTTGAACTGACCTCTGGAAAAGCGGTAGACGATGGATGGATGGATGGATGGATGGATGGATGGATAAGATGCCAGTGCCCCCACACAATCCTAAACTGGATAAGCTGAAGAAAAGTGGATGGATGGTGTTTGATTTACCTCCAGCAAACCAGTGTCTTCACTTAGCATGAGCTGTCTGGTGAAATGTTTCATGCTGCTGTTTGAAAATTCTCCACATTTAGTAAAGAACGTTATTTTCAGAGATTACTTTGACCCAGATCTGCAGTGAAACAGACCGGTGGTCTGCTGGCTGCACTCACTGCTGCTCAGCTTCATTAATTATTGATGAATGATCATCCCTCGCTGTCATGTGGCCGTGCAGATAAGACATTTTCTGTTTGTGTGGAATCTTTTTTTTCACCCTAATGAAACAAATCAACATCACCGCTGGCATTTGAAATTTGCCCACGGGGCTCAGTTTGTTGTGAGAGCTAGCTGCGTCAGTGGGAAATGCTCCACTACTCATATTTAACAGTTCATTTAACTGCTTTTCATTATCACTCTGTAACCATTCCAGTTTAATGTCTCAGTGTTTCTGCTTTTCATGCATCCGGACTCTGGCTTGTTGTGGTTAACTGGTGATAGATTTGGGAGATGTTCCTCACTCATGGAGGTCAGAGGCAGTAGTCAGTTCAGATTTTGCTTCATGTTCTTCACTCTGTCTCCATCTAAGCCTAAACCAGGCCAGGTGAGGTGCTGAACTAGTTTAGGAAGTGTTTTTATCACTGGAGGGGAAATTATTCCCGTCCGCTTTGACTGCAGAATGCAAGTTGTAGGATGTGCATCAAAATATAAAGTACCTAAAGTAAAAGTACTCATCCAATGGGATCAGATGATACTAAGGATCCAAACCAGTGTTACTTGAGTATTCTATGGACTTTTCAGTCTTATTTTAACTCTGTCTAAATTTTGCTGAGTGTGTTGCAGCTACCAAATTCCAAATTTGTGTGTTTTTACAAAATACATTGAAGTTGATCGATCAATCAGTCAATCATCCATCCGTCGTCTACCACTTTTCTGGGTGTCTGATTCGTGGAGGCAACAGTTCAAGCTTAGGAAACCCAGACTTTCTTCTCTCCCAGCAACCTCTTCCAGTACTTCAGGGGGGACACCAAAGCATTCCCAGGCCAGCCAGGAGGCATAGTCTCTCCAGCCTGTCCTGGGTCTACCCCAGGGTCTCCTCCCAGAGGGACACCTCAAGTTAGAGGCGTCCAGGAGGCTTCCTGTTTAGATGCCCAAACCCCCTCAACTGGATTCTTTTGATGTTTGAGAGCAGCAGCTCTAAACTGAGCGTCTCCCAGATAACTGAGTTCCTCACCTCATCTCTCGACCAATCAATCAATCAATCAATCAATCAATCAATCTATCAATCAATCTTTTTTCAGAACACTAGATCTGTAAAAACACACAAAATAGAATAAAAACACAAAAAACAAGTGAGAGAGAGAACAAAATAAGAACACGCACAGCTCGCCCCTCCAGTGGTAATGTGTGGCACTACATCTTCTGTTGATCAAATTCATAATCATCTCATTCTCAGAAGTATTGAACCTGCAAACAAATTTATATGTAAACTGTATATGCTCATTGTCTATCGAAAATCTTTGTACTTCTGTCAGTTTAATAAAGCTTCACATGAACTGAAATATCACATTTTTGTTTTTATTGTTTCCATGTGGGGACACAAGCTCCTCTAACCATAGAGGATTGTGTCAGGAAGGGCATCCGGCATAAAATCTCTGCCAAATTACCAATGCAGATTAATCTGCTGTGGCGACCCCTTGGGGGGTCAGCCGAAGGTACACTGCATGTTGGAAAGTATCCCAACTTTTCTGAAAGGTTGGGGTCAGTGGGAAGTCAGTGGGAAGTCAGTGTTGTCATGGTTTTTAAAGGACCCAGACACAGACCGCAGGTCGCGGAGCGTTTAACCAGTTTGTTTGAGAAAGCAGGTGTTTAGATATGGGATCAGGGAGGTAACTGAGAGTGGGCCGGCAGGTGGGTCCAGATCTAATGAACAGTTCCAGAGAGATGGTCCAGTCCTTCCTAGGGAGCTCCAGGAGTGGCTTGACACACAGTGGAGTGCAACTGGAAAAGAGGCAGAGAAGGCAGGATGAGAAGATGAAAGAAAGGCAGTCAAAAGGTTTTCTTGAAGCCTGACGTTACCACTATTGGTAGGTTAACAATCTGCCGAAGAACCAGGTCTTAAATGAGGCAGGAATTGGTGGGGATGATGAGCACCCAGGGAGGACCGATCCAGGGAAGAACCAGGATACCACAGGGGAGGGGCTGCAGCCCAGACCATGACAAGTGTCTCTTACGCGTAGAATGACCAAAGTATATCCGTTTAAAAAGGGACACGTAAGTAAAAAGCTTTGGTTTTCATAACCTTCTTCTGTCCCCATAAACCTCCTGTCCAAACAGACTCGATTAGATCAGAACCAGGAGAGAGAAAGCTCACCTTTGTTTCCTGTTGTTTAAATCCAGAGACACAAAAACCAGGTTCTTATCAGCCTGAGAGCCATCGATTTTTGTCTGTTGCCATGACAGCGGATGGTCCCACTTGTTTTGTAGAGGCAGCACCGCCTCTTCGAGCTGACCTGGGTCAGACAGTTCCGACTCGAAAAGCTCACGGCTCCTCGTTTTCTTCCTTTCCCTCCGACCCGACAGACTCTGCTGATCACACTTATCTCTGAACAGATAAAAAATAGCCTCAGGTTTCTGCAGCTCAGTTATTTTTATTCAACAGACTTCTCAGGTTTGCTTCCATTTTCGAGTATTAATTATAAGAGCTACATGACACGTTTAAGAACTGATAGCTCCACCCTCTGTGACCCGCCGCCAATTCAATTCACTTTTATTTATATAGCACCAATTCACAGCAAAAGTCGCCTCGAGGCGCTTCACACTGTAGGGTAAAGATAACAGTGTTAAAGGAAAACCCCAACAATCCGATGTACAGCCACTGGGCCAGAACCGGCCCACAGACCGTGTATATCCAGTAATGGGGGCGGCGATAGCTCAGTGCGTCGGAGGACTCGTTTGGGAGCCGGAGGGTTGCTGAGGGCTGCCGGTTCAAGACGTCGCCCTGGACACATACGTGTGGAGGTGGACCAGAGGCCGGAGAGATGTCGGCCCACCCCCCCCAGCATTGCCGAGGTGCCCTTGAGCAAGGCACTGAACCCTTTACATTGCTCGTTGGCGCCTGTAATGGGCAGTCTTACCCACCGACCTCCCTCACTGCATGCCGAGTGTAAAACACAGGAGTTTTATCACCTCCCATTCTAAATACATAGGCATTACTGTGGAGTTGGTTCCAATTTTGCATCTTCCTCTCTTCTGTGAAGGCTTTCCAGGTGTGTCTCGGGGAATTTTTGCACATTCATCTTGAAGAGCACTGATGTTGGATGAGAGGGTACAGATCACAGTCTCCGTTTTAGTTCATCCTAAAGGTGTTGGATGGGGTTGAGGTCAGGGCTCTGTGAGGATCAGTCAAGTTCTTCCACACCAAACTCATCCAACCATGCCTTTATGGAGCTTGCTTTGTGCACTGGGGCACAGACATGCTGGAACAGAAAAGGACCATCCCCAAACTGTTCCCACAAATTTAGAAGGACAGAATTGTCCAAAATGTTTTGGTAAGCAGAAGCATTAAGATGTCCCTTCAGTGGAACTAAAGGGCCTAGGTTAACGTCAGAAAACCAAACCTACAGCATTATATCCCTCCGCCACCACTCTTTACAGTTGGCACAATGCAGTCAAGCAGGCAATGTTTTTCTGGCATCTGCCAAACCCAGACTCATCCATCAGCTTACCAGATAGTGAAGCGTGATTTGTCCCTCCACAGAACATGTTTTCAGTGCTCCAGAGTCCAATGGCAGCAGTCCAACCGACACTTGCCATTGTATTTGGTGTTGTAAGGCCTGTGTGCAGCTGCTCAGCCACAGAAATCCAGGCCATGAAGCTCCCAGCGCATAGTTTTTGTGCTGATGTTAATGCTAGAGGAGGCTTGAAACTCTACAGTTATCGAGTCAGCACTCGGCAACCTCACACTGTGATGTTATGTGGGCCGCCACTTTGTGCCTGAGTTGCTGCAGTTTCTAAATTTTTCCACTTTACCCATTCTTTGTTTGCAAAGGCAGCCCGATGGCTAGCTGCTGGACACACTGTGGTCGTAAACAGATGGGCATGGTCAGCAACAATACTCAGGTAGGCCGTGCCAGTTGGTACTAAGTGGTCCAAAGTGTGCCAAGAAAATATCCCCCACGCTATTACACCACCAGCAGCTTGAACCGTTGATAAATGATACAATTCAGGATGGATTCATATTTTCATGTTGATTATGTCAAATTCTGACCTTCCTATCCAAATGTTGCAGCAGAAACTGAAGCTCGTGAGTCTTTCCAATCTTCTGTTGTCTAATTTTGGTGAGCCGATGTGAACCGTGGCCTCATTTTCCTGTTCTTAGCTGACAGGACTCGGTGTGAACTTTTGCTGCTGTGGGCCGTCTGCTTCAAGGTTCAAGATGTTGTGTGCTCCCAGATGCTCCTCTGCAGGCCTCGGTCATACTTTGCCTTCACATCAGCTGGAAGTAGCGTGACCATTCTCCTCTGACCTCTGGCATCAACAAGGGCATTCTTGCCCAGATAATTGGATATTTTCTGTTTTTGGACCATTCCCTGAAAACCCTACAGATGGTCATGTGAGGAGATCCCAGCAAATCATCAGTTTTGAAAAATACTCAGACCAACCCGTCTGGCACCGACAGCCACATTCGAAGTCACTTAAATCGCCTTTCTTCCCCATTCTGATGCTGGCGTTGAACTTCAGCAGGTCATCATGCCTGAATGCACTGAGTTGCTGCCATATATTTGGCTAATTAGATATTTGTGTTAACGAGGAGTTGAAAAGGTATACCTAATGAAGTGGGCAGCAAGCGAATCTATGGACTGGAACTTCTATAGCACTTCTCTGATCTAACGGATCCCTCATTCACATGTTCACACTTTATTTTAGATAAATGCCTTTGAGCACATGTAACTGTAACACATGCATCGGGAACAATTTAGGGTTCCAACGAGACTTCAGCATATAGGCTGGAGTAGCTAGGGGATTGAACCACCAACCTTCCAATGAGCAGACAACCCGGTCAGCCTCCTGAGGCACAGCTGCCCCTACATATCAGTGCATATATGTCGTGTTTTGTAGAAAAGTAACAGCAGTTTTCTTTTTCATGCTTTGCTGTTTCCCAAACTAGGCTTAGAGAAATCTATTCTAACTACGTCGTGCTCACAGTCACTCTCAGGATAACGCAGGCTTGGTGCTCTAAGCCCAGCAACCCTGACTGCAGGCGTGGCCTGACTCGAATTTGAACCCCCGATAGACTACACCACTACCACACTACACCACCCAGCTGCTAACGGCGCAGTAGGAGCTGTAAGCCCCAGACAGGAAGTGTGGCTCCTGCACATTCCAGGCACGGCATCAGGGGTCCCCGTCCAGAAGGAACCACTGAGATACTGAACCCTCAGTTAGACCCGAGCTTGAGGAAAACGCATACTGTACACCACCCTCCCAGGGGGATGGGAGGGAGATTTTTAATATCCGAGTTTGGAACATAGAGATCTTGATTTTTTTGCCAGGATTATTTAATGATTATATAACGACCCGTTCCACCTCCTGAACCACGGCCGCCACACCGGCACACGAATGGGCGATTGAGGCCTGTAGCAAAAAGTGCTTTGAGTGCTGTTAGAGAAGAAAAGTGCTGTAAGTACCACTACATTTACCATTCACCATAAACCTGGGGTTCAAACAGTTCGACACCATCCGCCCTGCCTGTGAGTTGTCTCACCTTTAGATCTCTGACCTCTGACAGCAGCGTTCGCTGCGCTCTCTGCATGATGAATGGAACGGTTGCTCTGCGAGTCCCTGTACATGCGGTTCTGCTCCGGGGTCTGATGGGAGTTTTCGTGTCACTCTGTTCAGGTGCTGCAGCTCGGCTTAATTACCACCACACCTTCACTCTGCGGGGTTTGGTCCTGCGAGCCCGGGAACGACGGCGGGAAGATTGGATCCCTGCTGGAGAGGAGAATGTTAATCTTTATGTGACTCTGGAGTGAGAATCAAAGCGACACTTCAAGGATACATGTGCAGGAAGTCCAAAGACCTTGTCTTTCCTGAGTGGTCTTTGCTTGGGTATTTTGCCTGGACCCTCCTTCCTCGCTCCCTCCCTGCCGTCTTTCCTCCACAGGATGAATTATTTACTGGTTTCCTCCGTCTCTCCGTCTCTGTGCTGCAGCCCAGGACAGATGCAGAACTGTGACTGGGAAGCTCTTCGTTATATTGTGACGTCAAAGAAGGAATGTCATTAAGCTCTCCTCGTTAAAAATATCACCCTGGAAGTAAAGCTGTGTAAAAGTATTCACCCCCCTCCCTGGCATTTTTTCCTGTTTTTTTTGCAGTACAACCTGTAATTTAAGTGGATTTTTAATTAATATTTTATGTGATGGACCTGCACAAAGCAGTCCAAATTGGTAAAAAAAAAAGCAGAAACATTTTAAAAATATCTAATAAGTAAAAAACAAAAAGTGGTGCATGTATGTATTCACCTCGCCTTGCTATTAAGCCCCTAAATAAGATCTGACGCTACCAGTTACCTTCAGAAATCACATAATTAGTTAAATGAGAGTGTGCAAAACCACTAATCAAGAGACACCACCAAGCAAGACACACCATGGACACCAAGAAGCTCTCCAAACCGGTCAGGGACAAAGCTGTGCAGAAGAACAAATCAGGATTGGGTTATTAAAAAATATCCCAAACTTTGAAAATCCCACAGAACAACGTTCAATCCATCATCACAACATGGAAAGACCTGCCCACAGAGGACCGTCCACCAAAACTCACAGACCAGCAAGGAGGACATTCATCAGAGAGGCAACTAAGAGACCAAAGGTCACCCTGAAGGAGCTGGACAGCTCCACAGCAGAGACTGCTGTATCTGTCCATAGGACCACTATAAGCTGGACAGTCCTCAGAGCTGGACTTTATGGAAGAGCAGTCAGAAAAAAATCCATTGTTTACAGAATAAAATGACAAAAGACGTTTAGAGTTGGCCAAAACGCTCCTCAAACTTATGGAAGAACGTCCTCTGGTCAGATCAAACTTTTTAGCCATCAGACACCATGTCTGGAACCAACCCAGCACCTCTCATCACCCCAAAAACACCATCCCCACAGTGAAGCGTGGTGGTGGCAGCATTGTGCTGTGGGAAACTGGTCAGAACTGAAGGAAAGGCTGGTTGGTGCTAAATACAGGAAAATCCTTAAGGAAAGCCTATTTTGGTCTTCCATGGATTTGGGACTGGGATGGAGGTTGACCTTCTAGCTTTAACAGTGACCCTAAGCACTGTGCTAAAGCAACACTATTTAAGGGTGTTGGAGTGGCCTCATCAAAGCCCAGACCTCAGTCCAGCTGAGAATCTGTGACTTACAGATTGTTGTAGACCAGCAGAACCCATCCGACCTGCAGGAGCTGCAGCAGCTTAGCTTGGATTTTGGGAGGGTAAATACATATACTTTTAATTTTAAGTTTTGGAATAGAATTACTATAGAATATTCCATTTTACTTCAAGGTCCACTACATTACAAACAAATTACTTACAAAAATGAATTTAAATTATAGCTTGTAATGGAAAAAAATAGGAAAACAACTTTATTCAGCTTTGCCTTATTTGTCTTCTCCTGTTCCTCTATTGGCTGCTCCTAATAAACATCATCATTGTTTCAGATAATACGGTCAGGGTATGTGCACATAATCCCTGTGAGCCAAAAGCTCAGACTGATCAAACCTTCTGTTTGTGATGGGCAGCCAATCAGAATAAAGTTAGCTCAAAAGGGGAGGACCTAAAACTGCTTTAGCCATACAGAGGATAAACTCAGGGGCTGCAGCAGGGTTTAGTTTAATATGAGTAAAGATTATTTTGAACCTTGACTCATGCAAAGCTACTCTGATGGATTCCAAGAATGAAGACATGGAGCTGGAAATGAGCAGAGAGGGTCTGATGCTGCAGTTCAAACAGCTGTTATCCATATGAACTTTTCTGATCTGCCTTTGCCTGAATCTTTTGCCTCTTTTTTGCATGAACAAAGACATGAAGCTGCTTGGAAAACTGATAATCAGCTCTGCATTCAGGATCCGTGTGACTGAAGGTCCTTAAATTGTCCTAAAATGTCCTAAAGACACATTTCATTTCATTCAAATTCCAGCGCTGCTGTTTCAGCCCCCTCCGTAATGTTTACATCCCACCACGGCGGTCTCACTGAAGCCTGTGAAGCTCTGAATCCCATCGTCAGCTTCATTCACAGACACTGATGAATGACTTAGTCTGCTGTAATTAGTTAAAATAATTGGAAAGGCTTCAAGTGAACAAATGAAGGTGACTGGTTTTCTTTACCTTTTAAAACTTCTTTACATTTTCCCTCATGCTCTCTTGTTTAAATGTTCTTACCTGTAGCAGCAGGATCAGAAGGTACTTTTGGCGTCTGCCTTTCCCCCACGGTGTTACTGCTGCAGATCAATCCATATGTGTGATCTGCCACCAAATGCCCTTCCTAATGTAACCGTCCCATAGTGTAGTAACCACACACCATGGAGGACAGTAAGATATATGAGCAAATTTAAAGGCTGGAGCTTAAACGGCGTCTTCGAAATCCTTCAGCCTGGGAGGGATCAGTTTAGGGTTTGCATTACAAGAACTCTACAGGAACCCAAGCAGGATCCCTGAAAATCATGAGGAAGAACAACAAACGACTTATCTGTTAGCATGTTCAGGTCTGCTTTGAAACAGAGCAGCTGTAAAGTTTGTGCAAACGTGTCAAATTAAAACGAGCCTACTTTACTAAGAAATAGCTTTAAATACAGAAGAAGTTAACAACAAAAAAAAGAGTTTCAAAATTTGCAGATCAAGCATGCCAGTAAGACAGCAGCACAGGAGATAAGGACAAAGAAATGTGACCACGCACCATTGATTTTCCTCTGACTTTTTCCTATTTGGATTTGGAGTCCACAGCTAAGGCGGGCCGTACACGAGCCAGTTATGTGTATATGTCAGTGCTCTATATCTATACTCTGAAAAGTTCAGAAAAATAAAAGATAATTTATCTAGTTATCTCACCACAGTGAGTCAGCGGAAATGGAGCCACAGGTGGCTCTGGAGGTGAAGGTTCAAGATCCCTAGTGTGGGTAAAGCCTAGCAGGCAGTTAGCAGGTTCAGGGGCTACCCTTTGGCTCGCCTTTCAATCAAAGTTAACTTTAAGCACTAATAAAGTCCAAATGTTTGAGTTATAAAGAAAAATTAATAACATTTCTTTTGGAGCAGGTTGTAAATGTGTTAATTTCTGCGGTAAAGTTGGACATTTTAACATGGGAGTCTGTGGGGATTGACTCACATTTAAAGCCAGCCTCAAGTGGCCATTAGAGGAACTGCAGCTTTTGGCATTTCATTTTTTTCAGCCCTGGAAGTTCCCACTTGGGTCTGATCAGCCCCTAAAGAAGCTCCAGGTGGAGCTGTCTGTCACTGTACACCAGTCACGCTCAGGGTTTCTCCCTGATGGAAGCTCAGACCCCTCTGGGTGGAAGGTGTGGCGGCATGCTGGGTCCTGGCCTCCACGCAGGGGGGGCCACGTGGTGATTCATGCCAATCCAGCAGACTGATACGTCGGATTTATCATATACGCTGAGTCACCAGCACTGTGGGCGCCAGTCGTCCAGGAACCGACGGCCGGAGTCGTTCTTCATGACGTGAGCGGCTTGACTCATGGCGGCTTTAATTCAGCGAGCGCTGAACCACCCAGCAGCCTCACGTGTTCATCTCACGGAGGTTAACACACGCCATAATACCTTCACCGCTCATGGAAACAGGTACATAAATCAGTTTTATTACTCAGTGACATTTAATTTATGTGTTAATGAAAAACCTACAGTAAATTCCTCATGGATACAGCAGTGAGTGGCTAACAGGAGGACTGTCTGCTGGTGGAAGCCCATTTATCCCAGCTCCCAACCAAAGAGGGTCAAACAGGGTCAAACAGGGTGTGGCTATTCAAAAATGAACTGTGGTGAAACGTCCCACGTCAAAGCGAGATACTGAGACAGTTTAGAAAACTGTACGTTGGTTTTAATGAATTCATCTTTTTACATTCAGCGGAGAAACCAAAACAATCCACTGTTAATTCAGAGGAGAAAGACCTCCGTCAGGTATGTACAGGTGTGTCTGTACGTTTTGGGACAGCAGCTGAAATGTGAGTAAAGTTCAGACTTTACTTCAAGGAGTTTGACAAAAGAATTACATTAACTGTTTAAAAATTACAGTCATTTTTATACACAGACTCCCAAGCTGAGCAGATTAAAGATCTGGAGTTGATTCCAAGCTCTGAACTTGCATTTGGTAGCTGTTCACTGAAGCTCTCGATATGGCAGCTGAAGAGATGTGGATCCAAGTAAAGGAGGCCATCATTAAAGTGAAAAGCCGATCAGAGAGATGGCAAAACATTTAGGAGTGTCCAAAACAGCAATCTGGAACGTTCAGCTGAGCCACACCTAAACACTCGGAAGACGTGGCTCGGTCTGTTGGTTCAACACCTGGCTGGGCCTAGAAGCCAATTCAAGACCCCATTCTGGACCCATGTGGCCTCCAGTGTTCTCCAGGGAGAAGGTAGCTTACACCCTCCTGAGCACTGCCGAGGTGCCCTCGAGCAAGGCACCGAACCCCCATATTTGCTCCCCTTGGTGCCTGTGATGTCCAGCCTGTGTGTGTGTGTGTGTGTGTGTGTGTGTGTGTGACAACATATGAGTGTGTGGATTTGGGATTTCTAATTTCTCTATACGGGATCAATTAAAGTTCAATTCAAGATCAATTAAACCCTTCACCATATCTAGCTGAGCCAGGAACACTCAGAGGTAGATGTATCATTGTTGAAGTCTACAGTTAAGAGACACCTTCATGAATGTAAAAACAGAGGGTTTACAGCAACGTGCAAATCACTGATTAGACTGTGGCAGAAAACATCTAACGGAGCGTGCCCAGCTCAGGAAGAATCTCATCTTTGGACAGATGAAACCAAGATGGAAGAGAAGGACGTGAAGACATCCCACATCATCTGTTAAACACGGTGGAGGTAATGTTATGGCAGCAGCACGTATGCCTTCCGGCAGAACCGGGTCACTCGTGTTTACTGATGATGTGATGCTGATAGATGTAGCCGGGTGAATTCTGACCTGCGCAGGGTGAGACTCTCACATTCACCCAAATGCTGCAAAAACTGATGGGGTGGAGCTTCACAGTACAGATAGATGATCCGAAGCAACCCAAGAGCTTCTCAAGGCGGAGAAATGGGATCATTTTAATAACATTATCTTGACAAATAAGATGGGGCGCGCTTTGGTTGACAGCGCGGTCGCATCTGATGTCTAAACATTTTGTGACCAAAATGCTCCTGATGAGGCTTCAGAATGTGGAGTCCAAAACCAATGGGTGATGTCATCTTTGTCCATCTTTTTTATGCAGTTTATGATCCATCCATCCCTCCATCCATCCATCCATCCATCCATCATAACTCATGCCTTCACTGCTTCACTGTTTTTTCCCATCATTTCAGCTTAGTTTCACTCTCCGTGTTCCCCTGCAGTGGCGCTGTTGCCCAGCAGAGCCAGTCCCACCCTCCAGGCTTGATGACACGCCTGCTTAACCTATCACTCCGCCCTCTCCTCTAAATATGATCACATCTAACTCCAGAAAACTCACAATTTTGGGGGCCACAAAGCTAAATCTTCATTTTCAAAAGGTTCTCTTATTAGATTGTTCTCCATGTGCTACACTTCCCAACTCAACAGGAAGTTCGGAGATATTCAGTGCAACTTTAGTGGTAAACACAGTAACATGTAAAATACAGTGGATATAAAGTATTAGTAACAGGGTGCTCACGCTTCTGCAACCTGCTTAATGTACATGTTTTATTTTTTATATGTTCTCCCCATCAGATCAGGTTTTTCCATTTGAACTGTCCAGGTTATAGGTCACAAATGATTTATCTGGGTCTTACTTTGTTTACATCTGAACAACCTGGTATTCAACAGGGGCGTGTGTACTTTCTATATCCACTGTAAGCCATAATTCAACAAAAGTATCCTCCCAGTGGCTGTTACCTGTTTGAACAGCTTTTTGAAGCTGTGATGTTTGTATGTGTGAAGATGAGGCCAAGGAAATAAATGGAAAATTCTAAAAGAAAAAAAGTGATTTTCTTCATTTTCCTGATTACCTCCGTCTGCCCTGTTAGTGAAAGTTGGATGAAGCAGATGAATAAAACACGCGGGCTGTCGGCCGCATCACGCAGATTTAACAGTGCGTGTAACGCCTTCAGTTATTCAGCAGCTGGATGTCTGACAAACACCCAGCTCAGAGTCACCCATAGGTGGCTTTAGATCGTAGCGTCTGATCCAAACAGCTTCAGCCAACCTTCCTGAGGAGAGGGCAAAGTCTTATCAGGATAGAAATATTAACAAAAGGATAAAGATGATCACTCAGGATAACTTAGTATTGATCTGCACTGACTCTAGTAACTGAACCGTACCAGCTGAAAGCTCCCGTAACTGCAGGGGTGAAGAGTTCAAGGTTTTTCCTTTAATTTGTCGCCTGCCTGTAGCAAACAAGCACGCGCAGACTGTAAATGTAGCCTCAGAGCTCAGCCAGAAATAAAAAGAGACTGCATGAAAACTAAATCAAAGTAAATTTGTTTTCCAGTGTGTTTGTCTGATGGAAAGCGACCTGCTGTCTGCGGCGCCTGCTCGTGTAAATCACCTCCAGAAAAACAAGGCTGTTTGATTGGAAATCACACGCAGCCTCCCGTAAGCAGAGGGCAGTATATTATCATAATGAAGTGTGAAACAGTGTTGAGTTTGGAGCAGCAGTTTGTATAAGTTCTCTGTGGCTGGAACGCGCGTGACCTTCTGCTCCAGGTTTAAATATGCCAAATCTATTCAGAACCAAAGGTGAAAATACCTTATTAGTTCTCATTCTACTGCTACACAACCTTTTGGTCTAATTTTTTTTTTCTTTTTCTGTTATCACCAAAAATGAAGCCAAAAGCTGTAATTCCTCTAGTGGCCACTTGGGGCTGGCTCCAAAAGTGAGTCAATCCCATAGACTCCCATGTTAAAAAGTCCAACTTTGCCGTCCCCAACAAAGAGGTTTTATTTGTATGGGTGGTTGTTCCTTCATGACAGCTGTGTGGCAGGAAGGCAACCAGCGAGGATCTGAAGAACCTGAGGGACACTACATGCTTATAGGCTGCTTTATCATCCCTTCTGGCTATAATGGGGACCATCATTTAGAAAAGAAACATGTTTTATTCAGTAAAACTTGAAACTAGAGACTGAGATCATAAACTCATTAGGAAAGTGTTTTCTGAGGCCACAAATCAAGAACACCAAAGAGCAGTTTTTGCATCAACTTCAGTACAATTGAAGTGTTTTTTCAACCAAGGGAAACACGTTAGCTTGAAACTTACATCCAAGTTTGTGCCGCTTATATACGTGTACAGTGGCCTGCAAAAGTATTCACCCCCTGGTATTTTTCCTTTTTTGTTACAACCTGTAGTTTAAATTGATTTGTTTTTTAAAAGTTACCCCAAAAATTTACACAAAATCGTCCACATTGGTGACGTGTAATTAAAATATTCTATAATAACTGTATTCTTAAAAAATAATTTTAAAAAGCTCCAGCTCCTTCAGACTGGATGGGTTCTGCTGGTCTACAGCAGTCTTTTAGCCAGGTCACAGATTCTCAGCTGGATTGAGGTCTGGGCTTTGATGAGGCCATTCCAACACATTAACACATTTCCCCTTAAATCACTGCTGTGTTGCTTTAGCAGTATGCTCAGGGTCATTGTCCTGCTGGAAGGTGAACCTCCATTCCAGTCCCAAATCCCTGGAAGCTTGAAGCAGGTTTCCCTGTGTGTAGCACCGTCCATCATTCCTTCAGTTTTAACCAGTTTCCCAGTCCCTGCCCAGGGCATGATGCTGCCGCCACCATGCTTCACTGTGGGGATGGTGTTCTTGGAGTGATGAGAGGTGTTGGGCTGGTTCCAGACAGTCACCAGTCTCCCACATGGGTTTTGGCCAACTCTAAATATGCTTTCTTCTGTTTTCTGTTCTTCCATAAAGCCCAGCTGTCCAGCTTACAGTGGTCCTATGGACAGATACAGCAGTCTCTGCTGTGGAGCTGTCCAGCTCCTTCAGGATGACCTTTGGTCTCTTTGTTGCCTCTCTGATTAATGTCCTCCTTGCTGGTCTGTGAGTTTTGGTGGACGGCCCTCTGTAGGCAGGTTTGTTGTGGTGCCATCTTCTTTCCATGTTGTGATGATGGATTGAACGTTGCTCTGTGGGATTTTGAAAGTTTGGGATATTTTTTTGAATAACCCAACCCTGATTCTGTTCTTCTCCACAGCTTTGTCCCTGACCGGTTTGGACAGCTCCTTGGTCTTCATGGTGTGTCTTGCTTGGTGGAGCCCCTTGATTAGTGGTTTTTCAGAATCTGGGGCGTTTCAGAACAGATGTGTATACAGTATATTTAGATCATGTGACACTTGGTGGATTTTATTTAGCAAAGTTTGTGACCTCTGGAGGTCATTGATGGCAGCAGATCTTATTTAGAGGCTTCATAGCAAAGGGGATGAATGCATATACATTTTTTTAAAAATCACTGCACCAGTTTGGACTATTTTGTGTAATACATTTTTTTACATAAAATAAAAAAAATCCCCTGTATTAAATTTTCTTTTATGACAGAAATTCCTAAACAAACTGACTGCATCGTCTCGACTCAGAGTTACAGCTGAGAGCTTCATGATAACTAAGAAGGTTTAGAGTCACAGAGTGAATAATCAGCCTCCTGAAAGACTGACATGTCGCAGTTTTTGCCTCCAGTGAGCTCTGAGTGTAGGAACGGTGTTTCCATGGAGGACAGAGGAGGACAGGAGCCCTAACACATCCATCTTGGAGGTCTCATTGGACCCTGAACATTCCTGTCATCCGGCTCAGCGCCTGCAGCACTCAGGCGTGAACTCTGGAGGAGGGGGTGCAGAGCCTCTGCCCCACCTGACAGGTGATGAGTCCAAGACCCAGGAGGACGGAGGAGACGTGGAGCCACTGGCGGTGAAATGAGGACGTTTCATATCAGGTTTGTCATGAAATACAAGCCGTTCATGTGGAAGGGACACGTCAGCGTCCCGCTGGCCTCGTTTTCATGTTATTGATTAAATGTAGGATATTCTTCACAGTTAAACAGTTGACGTTGCTTGGCTGTGTTAAGAGATGCTCTGCAGTTCAGAAACCCTGCAGGTCAGATTTTCATTCCTGTGTTTTCTTCTGATCAAACCTGGTCTGAGATCTACCACAAACCCTCTGACGTCCTGTGACAGCAAAGGCATCGTTTTCCTGCTGGTGTTGCATTAAAATGCGACACGGTCTCATTAAAATCTGTGAAATAGCCACGAACTGTCGTCTATTGATTGGATTTCTGATATGCTATATGGACAGAAGTATTGGGCCACCTACACATTACATCTGCAGGAGATCTCCTGACATCAGCTGGAACAGCTTCCACCCGTCTGGGAAGGCTTTCTGCAACATGTTGGCGTGTCTGTGGGAATTTTTGCCCAGAAGAGCATTTGTGAGGTCAGACACTGATGTTGGGCGAGGAGGGCCTGGATTACAAAGGTGTTGGATTGGGTGGAGGTCACGGCTCTGAACGACCCCAGAAGAACAATCCCACAGCCATGTTTACCTTTACTGACCTTTACAGCTGGCACAGTGCCGTCAGGCCGGTGTTCTGGGGTTCGCCACACGCAGACTCGTCCATCAGAGAAGCGTGATTCATCACGCCGCAGAACACGTTTCCACTACTCGCAGATCCGGTGGCGTCGTGCTTCACGCCATGCCATCCGGTGCTCGGCATTGCGCTTGGTGATGTACGCAGCTGCTTGGTCGTGGAAACCCAGGCCATGAAGCTCCCGGTGCACGTCGTCTGTGCTGATGTTAATGCCAGAGGAGGTTCGGGACTCTGCAGGTATCAGCGTTCTGATCCTTATCTGCATTTTAGAACAGGTGTGTTTTAATAATGCCTAGCTCTAGGACTGGGGTCTGACCCGTTACCATCAGGAGCTGGATTTAGGAGGAAGCCTCTCCACCTTTAGCTTTACCTTTAGGCAGGTCAAGCGAAGCTCTCTGTTTGCTTTGTGATTCCTTGCTGTGGACCGACCCTGGTCTCTATCTGCTTTGGTGCCTTCCTACCCACCAAGGCTCGCAGACCCAAGCTGCCTAACCCACTCAGTCCACACCCACTCCCTG